>OZ016475.1:5239204-5261704 GCA_963966605.1 Caenorhabditis sulstoni
CTCGATATCGTGAGCTCTCGTTTATCGCCGTCAATCCGATGTTCACGAAGATCCTGAAGACCGGACAGGAGCTTCTCGGCATGCTTCTCCAGGTGATACCGTCTCGCCATTCTCCAGAACACTCGCGCTTTCAGCTTCGTCCGGAGAGCCGGGTCTCTGCGGCCAGCGCGATGCTCCATCCGTACTTTGCATCGCTTCCCCGTGAAATCCATCTGCTCGCACCGAATCAATCGATTTTCCGCCTGAAAGAACTGAAAGATCTGCGAGCGTTCTGAACTGTTTTCGCCTGCACTCAGTCACATCCCCCTCCCACTCATGTTGATACCGCCCTTCCACATATTTGGACATTTTCTGAAAATTACAGCAATAGACGGGTAACCCTTATGAAGATGTTGTTTATTAAGAAGACGAAGAGAGTCATGTTTATATACAGATATTATTATCGAATTCGATTGCACTTTGAGATTTTTGAGGTATCAGCCAGTTCTTCTATTGAGGGCACGGGTAGCATTGCTGAAAACTAGAGGATAGAGAAGGAGGTGAGCTCAACTCGGACTCACCGCAGTTCCGAAGTTTCTCTTCCTGCGTCGCTTGACTCCCGGATCGGAAGTGCAGATGTTGCAGTCTTCCCCGAACAGATTCCTCTTGACTCGGTGTCGGCACTGCGGGAATGCCATGCAGTTTTGCTCGGAGACGTTGATGTTCGGCGCTCCGAAGTTTCTCTTGACACGGTGGGGAGTGAGTCCGCTGACTCCGCACCTCGTGCACTTCTTCCTTCTGAACACCGCCTCTCGCTTCGTTCTCTTGTCGGCGTACACCTTCTGGAAGACGGCGTACTCCACATTGTTGAGACAGTCGTCCGACTGCTCGCACGACCGCCGTTGCTTTCTGCGCATTTCGATGGTCTCTTCGGAGGAGTCGTCTTCCTCGTCGCCATCGAACCCTTGCTTGTATCCCTTTTTGGATCTGATGTCCGCGATGGCTTCGCTGATGCTCATCTGTTTGCTCGGGGTTCCGTCCGTCTCTCTCTTCTTCCTGCTAGCCAGAGCAAGAGTGACCCAGGCGGGACAAGGCACACAAGCGGCCGAGTTGTCGGGGGCGAAGAACTGTCTCTTGACTCGCGTGTGCTCTTCGAGCGCCTTCTCGTACTCCTCCACTTGCTTCTTGTGCTCTTCCACTGCTCTGTAGTACTTGTCCATTCGGTCCGCATTCCTCTTTCTTCTCTTCTTCTGAGCAAGCACACAAGCGGGGAACTTCATGCATCCTCCCGGGTTGTTGCCCCCCGAAGAAGCCTTCGAGAGCAGCTTGACGACGTCGAGGATGCCCTTCGGGTTGTAGGCCTGTCGCTTACTTCGCTCGTTGATGCTGAACTCGTCGTTGTCGCACTGCTCGTCGGCTGCGTATCTTTTCTCCCTCCGCAGACACTGATCTCTCTCCGCCTCTCTCTTCTTCCTGCCGTAGTGTCCGTTGCACGGCTCACAGTACTGCGATCCAATCAGATTTCTCTTGTATCTCCTGACATGAAGGGTGCACTGTGGGTGGGGAAGACACTGAAAACGAAGTGATCATCTCTCCGCGACAGTCGCGATTCTCACCCCGGCTCTCTTTTCTCTCTTGTGGATCGGGGTTCCGACTGGAGACTGTGATCCCTGCGGTCTCTGATCTCCGAGGAACGGATTCCAGTCCGAGTACTGTGGTTGCAGATACGTGCACGGAACACAGTCGAACGATCTCTTGGTTCTTTTGAGTGGAGTTCCGTTGATGCACAACTGACATCCTCCGTTTCCGTCCAGGTTTCTCTTGGCACGAACGTGCGCTCGGCGGAAGTCATAGAGTCTACCGGCAGTGGGCGGGGCTTCCACGTGATCTGAAGACTGCTCGATCAGTTGTTTCGCACTCGTTACGGCGGCAGTCGAGGTCTTCGTTCCGGCAGCCTTGGCTCTCGCCTTCACGACAGTCTTGATTGGTTGCGAAACCAAAGTGGGCGGGGATTGTTGACCCAGAAGCCCGACTGAAAAGAACATTTTGATAGGGATGGGGAGAGAGGAGGGACGAACTAGGTTGGCAGTGGAGGCCTGGCGCAGCTCTCTTGTTTCTCTTTCCCAGAAGCAGTCTCTTCCTGCACGGACAGGTTGGACAGGCCCGAAGGCATGGAGGCACGGCGGCTAAGCAGTTATCAAGCTTCAACTCGGGGCAGCAGGGCTGTTCCGGAGGGCAGCAGGGCCGTTGTCCCTGATTGCAGCAGGTCGGGTTCTGATAGTAGCAGCACGGTCTTCCGCAGCCGCAATCTCCATTCGGACATCCCGATCGGCACGGAGTTCTTCCGTACGGTTGAGACGGACAGCACTGAGTGGGGGCTTCGGGGGCCGGTGGCGGAGGTGGCGGAGGTGGTGGAGGAGCGGCGGGGGTTGGAGGAGGACAGCAGGTTCTGGGTGGGTTCGGAGGGGCCGGCACTCCTCCCGGATTCCCTTCCTCGTCTTCGTACTCTTCGTACTCTGGACGACGGCCGCGGCAGCAGGGCTTTGGACAGCAGTTTGGAGTGGCCGGGCAGCAAGGACCGAAGGCAGGCTGGCAGCAAGGCTTCGGAGGAGGTGGTGGAGGACAACAGGCAAGGGGAATCGGCTTTTGGGAGGAGCAGCAGGCTGGAAATGACAATCAGGAAGGGAAAGAGATGGGAGGAGACTCACAGCTGGAACAGCACGATCGGTTGGGGAAGAGATCGCATCCGGAGCAGCCGCACGAGCATCGCTTTCTTCTCGTTTCCAGGCGTAGTGTCAATGGAACCAGGTTCGTTTCATTGGCGCCAATAAAGTGAGGAGGAAGGTCGGACTGGCGAAGGTGACTGTCGTATTTCACTGAAAAACACGTGAATACATGTTTGGAAAGCTCGAACAAAGTTACTTTTCATCGGAATGACGAGGTCGACATGGTCCTCGGGGAATCCTTCGGGAGC
This sequence comes from Caenorhabditis sulstoni, assembly GCA_963966605.1. NCBI lineage: Eukaryota > Metazoa > Nematoda > Chromadorea > Rhabditida > Rhabditidae > Caenorhabditis > Caenorhabditis sulstoni. Next base: position 5,242,158 of record OZ016475.1, read on the forward strand.
TTCATCCGCTCCGCCGAGAACGAGCACGTTGAGCGCGATGGCCCAACTTGCCCAATGCATTCTGAAACGAGAGAATTGAGGACAGTTGCATAAGAGACAGACGGTTGATGATGTCCCGCCGAGAAGAAACAATGGAATTGGGAGTGAAGGGAGCGAGAGACAGGCGAGGACAACCTGTCGGAGGCGTGTCGAGAACCGCTTCGAGTCAGTCCTCGGGACAAAGGGACGGGTTCTGTCGCTCCCGAAATGTCGCTTATCAGCCACCTTTGCGCGCGGCGGATTGCGCGAGAATCGGCTTGTTAGCTCATCAGCCGCGAGAACGAAGAAGAAAAAGAAGAAGAAGAGGAAGAAGAAGAAGAATTGTTGGTGCGGCAATCCTCTCGCATTCAATCACACTCTGCTATTCATTACGCCTTGATAAGGAAAGAAACGAATCGGATAAAACTCCGATTTTCGGGTTTTTCATTCTCGTGTAGTCTTGAGAAACACACACAAGGATTACTGTGGGTCTCGATGAATTCTCGATGATTTCATGGAAGCGTCCGAGTGTGTGATCGTGTGAAACGCCAAGAATCCTAGTTTTACCAATATTTATTCGCATTATTGCAATTTTTAGAAATCCGAGTGATTAGAAACAATTAAGGCTCACAGAGACTATCTCCGGGGACAGAAGAAGAAGAAAAAGAAGAAGAAGAAAAAGAAAAAGAAGAAGAAGAAGAAGAAGTTTGTGGGGCATCTAGATAGAAGTCTAGGGAGAAGAGAGAGAGGGAGGGAGGGAGCTAGTATGTTTTGTGTCAACCGGACAAATATCATCGTAGCTGGAGATGGGGGGAAAGGGGAAGAACCTACAGATTTTGTGGAAAGTATGACTGAAATTGTGCATGGATGGGTGTGGGAAAGAGTCGTTATTATTGCTCGAGGAATTATTATGAGAATGGGTGGTGGGGGGTTGGGGGGCAGAAGTGGAAGGGACGGAGGGAAGCGGACCAGTTTCGATGTCATAAAGCGGGAGGAGAAAATGAATACAAAGTTGGCTGGCAAAACGGAGGATTGCTGCAGAAAGGTGGGGGAGAAGAGGGCGGTGGTATCAGATCGGGGTAACGGGGAGAAGGCATCTGGGTGAGTTGGGTGGGTCAGCGGGACGGCATGAGGTGACTAAAGGAGAGAGAGAGAGCGCGCGAGAGACGGGCTTATGGCGTTGTGGAGGGGGCCGTGTGGGGAGGCATCGACAGGTGGAACACGAATTCGGATTGCAGACAGAAGTCGCTGTGACAGCTCTTGCAGGAGTAGTGCGTCTGGACGAGAGTCAGAGTCTGAAACTGACGATTGGAGTTGTGCGTGAAAGGGGGAGCTACTACCTTGTCAGACTGGCAGATCGTCTTCTGATGCTCGCGGAGCTTCTTTTCTTCTTGGAAGACATGTGTGCAAGTTGGACACGCCCATCCGACCTTAAACCGATCGATATCAGAACTGTCTCCGAGCAAAGCCTTTCTTACATCTTTCTGGATGGTCGACAAGTTAGACTTCTCGGCTTCCGGGAGAGCCTCGCGCAGCTTTTCAATCGAGAGACCGTCTTGCGAGAACAAAGTGTGCGACTTCCCGGACACCATGTCGTCGTTGATCTGCTTCTTGATCTCGTCGGGCACTTGGAGGAAAGCGATCGGCGTTCCGTAGATCTGGATGTCGATGAACGGGTTCAGAAACGGAAAGTTCGAGAAGTCGATGCCACTTGGCACTTTGGGAGCTCTGAAAAGACTCAGGTTTCGTTTTGCGAGGGGGACAGCTATCCACACTCACTTCTTCTCAGCGATGCATTCCGTGACGGAGGCGGTCGCACAGTCGGAGACTCCTTCCTTCTTCAGGTTTGCTTTCAGCACCTGGATGTGCTCGCTGGCAAAGAGGTGATCCTGAAGGGAGAGTCTCGTCGCGAACGTCTTGTCACAGATGTCGCAGTGCAGTTGGTTGGAGCGGGAGTCCTCGTCGACGGCTCCGCGGGTCTTTCGCTCTTTCGCGCGCGCATTCTGGAACCACACCTGCACAACTCTCTTGTGCAATCCGATCTCTTTTCCGAGCAGTTCGCATTCTGCCATCGAGGGCGTTTTGTACTCGTTGAACACGTTCTTCATCATCTGAACTTGCATCGGAGTCAGATGGGTGCGAAATCTCTTGTTGTTGGCAGGAGATCGGCATTCCGAGTTGCCACTCGGAGTGGCAAGAGGCAGTCCGAACGCGGCGAAGGTGGAGTCGTCGAGGGCTTCGGTGAGGACGTCGTCTTCCGAACGCGTCGGCGACGTCGACAGCGACTCCCGGTCGACGGAAGAGCCCGACAGGTCCAGGGCGCCTTCCTTCATGTCCATCTGCAGAAACGACTCGGCACCTCCGTCCGGGAGCAGATCAACATCGAATCCGGGAAGGAGCATGTGCTCGGGATGTTTTTGTTGCAAATGATCCGTCATAGCGGACTTGTCGCGGAACTCTTGCACACAAAAAGGACACATTTTGTGAAACGAGGAAGTGCTCGGAGCAGTCACTCCGATCGATTCGCACATTTTGAGAAGCACGTCGTTGCTCGACTTCTGGCTGGCTCCCATTATTTTCAGCAGTTCGGCCGGTTGGAACTTTGGGATTTCGAGGGAGTTCGCGAGTTGAGCGACCTGCTGTTGAGCGAGCTGAGCCTTCTCTTCGTCAGTCAGAGACTCCTCGAACCCTTTGTTGTCACTCGCCAGAGCAGCTCCATCGTCCTTGTAGCACTTCTTTTGCTGATGTTGAATCAGTTCGTAGTACCTCTGGAACACTTGGTTGCACCGTTTGCACTGAAAGTTCGAGCCGGGCGTCCGAACGAATCGATCGGAATTCTCGTGATTCGGCTGGTTCTCGTAGATCTTTCGAGCCTTTTGTCTTGCATTCTGGAACCAGACGACGATGACTCGAGGGCTCAGCTGAAGTTTCTTGCTCAGTGACTCCAAGTCGTCGTCCTTCGGATAGGCCTGCTTGTCGAAGAACTGCTGGAGAGTGCGCAGTTGGAAGTCCGTGAATCTGGTCCGATTGGCTCTGCGTCCGCTCGAAGTCGTGTTGCACGGAGGAGCAGCTGCCGGAGGCATAGGACTCGCTCCAACGGCAGCTGCCATGAAGTTGTTCGCGTCGAAGAAGTTCACGCTGCCTTGCATTTGGGAGAGCATCGCCTGGAGATTCAGCTGAGACGAGGAGGAGGAGGCGGATGACGAGGAATGGCTCTTCGGCTCCGGCTTCTTCTCTTCGACGACCGGCGGGAGAGGTGCTGGAGCCGTGGGGGTGGCTCGAGCAGAGTTGATCTCCGACTTGATGGCCTCGTTGTTCAGAGACACCACTTTGGCCTCTCCTGTCTTCTCGTACACGTCCAGATCGATACCCATTTGCGGCGGAATGCTGAAGTTGTACGGGGAGTCCTTGTCTCGTTGCCGCTCCTGAAAGTCCCCTTATGGTATGAAAACGTGAATAATGTTGTGGTGAAAACTGTACACTCCCCTTCCCGTAATGTTCAATATTCTCATCTGATGTGAGTCACGACGGAAATCGAATCAAAACTAAATGGTTCTCTCGGCAACTGACATTAAACACATTCTATTCGAAAACTCATTCTGGCCTGTTTGCTCTCTCGGTATTCATCCGATGACTAATTACCACACCACTCGACGGGGCCCGTTCTCACTTCTCTCATTTCCTGCCCAATCACACTTCTCGCTCAAGTAATAACAACAACAAACACAAAGAGAACCCCTCTCCGGTCCACTTTCGTCAAACAGACCTTGAACAGCGTGTTCCGGAACCAATGCTTGATCACTTTCTCCGGAAGTCCCGCTTTCTGCGACATCTCCTTGATCTGCGCCTCGGACGGCGAGTTGTTGATGTTGAAGTACTGGCTGCAAACACACGAATTTCATTATTTCAGATGTTTTCCAGATAATCGATTTCGATTCTCGCGTTGTTTGCGCTTCATTCATTCGCTGCCCCCCTTCTCCCATCTTTTGTTTGCGATTCATTTTGTTTCGCGCCCACCCTACGAGACTACAGTAACTCTTGCATCACTCACCGGAGCACTTTCAGCTGCTCATCAGTGATCCTTGTGCGGGCTCTTTTTGCTGGAGAGTTGTGGTTTGCGGCGGCAGCAGCAGCGGCAGCAGCGGCGGCCGCAGCGGCAGCCGGGTTCATGAGCTGACTGAGCACATCTGGAGACAGCCCGAAGCTGGCGGCGGCAGCGGCCGGGTTCGGGGGAGCCATGAACGGGAAGCAGTTCATCATCTGCTGGAACATGGCGAACTGATTGGCAGCCACATTCGTCTCCATGTCGCCGACGACGTTCTCCATCTTTATCTTCTTCTTCGCTGGCTCCTCGTCATTGCTCACAGTGCTCTGCGGGGATCCGTTCTTTGTGGACCCTTCTCGACTCATTCGGTCGTCGATGGCGACAAGAACCTTCTCTCCGAACCTTCTCAAAACTTCCGATGGGATCTTCGAAGAATGCTTCTCTTCGTAGTGCAGATTGAGGGCGAGGATGCCGGAGATCTGCTGACCGCAAGAAGCGCAGTCGATCTTGGACACTTCGACCGCCTTCGCATCGTCGAACTGGGCGACCTGATCAATCTTTCCCTCCAGTCCGGGCACGAGACTCGTGATCTTCTGTTCCCCGTAGACTTTGATCTGAGTGAGCACTTGCAGTCCGTTGATCTCCTCGCGCGCCTCGTCAGACTCGGTTCTCGTCAAAAGCGACATCAAATCGTTCATCGCATTCTGCTTGGTAGTCTAAAATAAGAACTTCTCGTCACTTTACATCTTCCTCTCATTTCAAATTACCGTCTCGATGAAGTTCTGAATCGTCGGAGCAGGGATGCCCGGCTGCTCGAAGATCGTGTTGTCCGCATTGAGCTCTCCGGTGGCCACCAGCTCGGCGAGCCGGTTCATCCTGCTCTGATGAGTCATGGATCTCATGTGAATATCCAGATTGGCGGCTTGCGGGTACGACTGCTTGCACACGTTGCACACGAACACCCGTTTGTCGGTGCCGTCGGCCACCTGAAACAAGATCGCCCCCTATATCTCGTTGATTAGTTTCGTCGCGGAAACGGATGATGACAAGATTGATTGTGTTTGTGTTCGCGCTCTCTCCAACAATTTGCGCAGTGAGCCAACACTATTAATGCCGGCGGTCGTACCAGCAGATCAGTCCGTCTTCTTCTCATTCGTCTTCTTCTTATTCCTCCTCCTCCTCCTCCTCCTATTTGCCCTCATCTATTTCACACGAATTTGAGCGTGTATTTGTTTGTCCACCGACACGTACACCTTCTTCTTCTTCCCGCCGCCTTTGGCTAGTACAAACACGGAGAATGCGCGCGCGCGCGCGAAAGAGCGCGTGAAGCGCACAGGACGCAGTCTCAATTCATTTCCAATTGGCGGAGGGCGGCGCGGAATGATAATGGGTACGGTAATTGAGATGAGCAAATAACACAAGAGAAAGCGGCAGAGAACGAGACAAATCGCAAGACAAAAGTTCGGACAAGTTTCGTCTCTGTTGACATTCCGCCGCCTCGATTCGTACATACACAAAAAGAAGGATCATGGAATCATTAGCGATTCGGATCGAAACGATGGGAGAGACTTTCGACTCGCAGTCGGATTCGCACACCCGTTCGGCCCTTCGCAATGGGGTGCTCAATGAGCTGCGTATGGCTCTGATGAGGAGGGACTACTGGCGCGAGAAGCAATTCATAAAATCCATGAGCGCCGGGCGAGCACGAGTGTAATGCTTTCTCTTTTGTCGGTCTCAACAGAGCGGCAAATCAATTTAGTAATGGCTACTGTAATTGCGGCAGAACAAATAAGAGGAGAGATGAAGAGGACGCGGCAGGGTTACGGTAGCGGGGGGTTATCAGTCTGCGCTTGTTACCTGTGCGTTGAGGTCGACGGCGAGAGTGCTCTCGAGCTGCTTTTTGGCCTGTTGGAGGTGGCGAGCCGAGTTGAGATGAGTCAGGAAGGATTCTTTCGACGGGAATGTCTCCGAGCACATCTCGCACTCTTCCTTCGTGTGCTCCAGCATGTGACTCTGCAATCCGACAATTGCAGTCTCTCCGAGATGCTCTCGGGCTTTACCATGATCGTGTTCTCATCAAACGATTCTCCGCACGTGGGGCACTTGTGAAAACTGTGGAAGACGTGCTGGAGCGAGTGATTCTGGAGCTGCGAATCGGTGCGGAATGCCATCGAGCACTTGGAGCAGCGGTGGGGGAACTCGGCGGAGGATTCGGAGGAAGAGCAAGATGGTTCTCTGGAAGAAGAAAAAGGTCATTCGGGGTGGGAGAACAGTTCGAGAGGGGCAGAGAGTGAGTCATCGGGACGAAGTCGGAACGAGGATTCAATCAGCAAACACGTCGACACTTCTCTCGCCGGTTACACTTCGTGCACGAGAGAAGGCGACGACAACGACTCGCTGGCGAAAAAATCCGAAAAATTCAATTACGCGGCGCAATGAAAGCTGGAGGTGATAACGTATTATGATGAGAAAATGAAGACTGGCGGGAGAGAGGGAAAAGACTGTTTAGACGGGAACGGAGCAGAATGTAATAAGAAAACAGAGGGGAGCCGACGGAGCGATTGGATGGAGCCGAAGAATAAGATGAGGGCGGGCGGGAAGAGAGGGTCCCGGGAGGAGTTTAACAATTATGATTCAGCAGAGGAAGGCAAGGAGTGGCGATGGGAGGGCTGGAAAGGTCGGAGGACACTTATAGTTGTAGACGGTGACGTGGCAGTGGAAGGAAGACGACATTTGCATGTTTCCAAACACCCCCCAAATTGGAAGACTGACGATCCAAAACATTGAGAAGGAGGAGATGGAAATGTGGACACAGATGACGTGGCACTTGGAAACGATCGTCTTCTCACGAAACGGCAGAAGAAGTGACCGTAGGTAGTCGGAGAGAAGGCTCACTTCCATGGATATGCGCGGACTCGGACCCATCGAGACAAGACTCTGAGCACTTTAGGAACCCCCTTCTTCTTCTCATTCTTTTCCGCTTTCTTCCTCATTCCGCTTTCGAAACATTTAATTAGCTGCTATGAATCTGCGTCGATTTCGTGGGAAATTCAATGACCTAATTCGAGGCGACTCGCTAATTATCCCTCCCGTCTAATTGTTGGATCAGCCATCGCAAATCTGCTCTCTACTGGTTGAAATTGGAATCTAGACCTGCCCACCTGACCCTGATTTCAAAATTAATCAATACAAATTCAGAGAGAGAGAGCGGGAAACAGTGATGCGAGCGTCGAGGTAAACAAGAGGAATCGTCGCGAAAAGACGGCGGCGTGCATAAAATATGCAAAATCGGATCGTGCCTCGCTATTTGTACTAATTGCGACCGAGCAGGAGAGAGCGGAAAGAAGGCGTGCGGCGGAGACGCAGATGATGATGATGATGATGATGATGAGCGTGATGATGATCACAAGCGACTCTTACGAGTCCTCGTAATACTGTAATCATTATGTGGCCGCCCGCCTGTGATGATTACCATAAGTTGATGGTCATGCGCAACGGAAACCAGCGTTGTTTTATGGTTCATGACAGGAAGCCAACTTGGAAGGGAAAAAGACGGAGGAAAGAGAGAAGAAGAAGAAGAAAGAGAGGAGACGTACTTTTGTTCGGCGAGCAGGAACTTCTCGATGGCGCTCTCGGCGATGCGGTGCTGCTCGACGAGGTGCTTCTCGAGGTCGGAGGTCGGTTCGAGGCAGAGGGCGCACGAGGTCTTTTGCGAGGAAGAAGAGCCTGCCTCTCCGGCGGCGGCCGCCTCCTCCTCGTGAAGTTTGGCGTGCTCTTCGAAATCCGACACGTCTTCTGAAACAGTCTGTGTTATTCTAGCGTTCGCCACCCTCAAAGGGCCCGATCGTTATCGTGCTCGCGGCGCGCGCGCTTCGTGTGCTCGCCCCGCCACCTCGTTATCAGTGTTTCCCGGAGCTCTCTCTCTCTCTCTCTGTCGCATGCCTTTTTGGCGTGCATATAATAATTATTATAATCACTTCTTCGCTCATAATGAAATGGGTCGCGGTCGATTAGGCATCACAAAAGATGAAAGAGAGCCGCCCGGGCCGGGGCGCGAAATTAGTGCCGAAACGCGGTAAATATCAAAGGAGGAGGCACAGATCGAGAAGCGCAAAACTCTTCTTCTTCTTCTTCTTCTTCATCGACGCGGCGAAGAAGAGAAAGTGATTGGGAGCATCAGAAAAGAGAAGAAGAAGAAGAAGCCATTGGGAGTTATGATGGCATCGTCGTGTTACTGCTGCAGCACATCATTCGATCACAGTGTGAGAGAGAGAGTGTGTGTGTGTGTCACTGGACGCCCCCCTAGTCTATAATTATTTTTAAATGCACACCCCCTTTCCTCTCAAATCGAAATGATGTACAGTCATCACTACCAAATAAATTAGCGAAACAGTGGCAGATACCTCGGCCGGGCACCGCCACTGAAAACCGGTCCGGTCTCGTCGTCGACGGGACGACGGACGGCGACGACGACGACGTTGGCGCGACGCGCATCGTTTGAGCCGCGCGACACAGAATTAGTTGCCAATTAAATGCGGCAAAGGTAGGCAGAGAGGGAAAGAGGTAGGTTGCAGCGGGGGGAAGACAACGATCGTCAGGGCGAAAGGCCTATTAATGAGTCAAATTGCAGGGCGAGGAGGGGGGAGCGAATTGTGATCGGTATTACCAACGTGAATGAAAAGAGTGGCACGAGGGAAACCGGCGGGACCCGGAGTGATACGAATGAGGGGAAAGAGGAAAATGGGGCGAGAAGCTGTCCCCCGAATCGGTGGAACTGATAAGATAAGGGAAGGAAGGCGCTCCGGGGTTAGGTCAACACACAGCACTTCTGGGTGTCTCGAGTGTCTCGGGAAACGAACTCACTTGTGGTGAAGTCGCAGCCAGCACATGCGTACGCCGCGTCTTCCATCACTTTGAAATCTGGAAAGGGAATGAAATTAGACGGATTGGAGAGCCGGGTGGACAGGAAACACTTGGAACGAGATTGAGGGGTGTCCTCGTTTGAGACGAGGTGCTCTTCCTTGTGGGCGGAGCCTAGAAGCCCCCCCAAAACAAACTGATAAGGACCGTAGAAGGCATCGCGCAGTGACTAATTTGTTAGCCATTGATTCATCATCGCGAAGGGGGCGGGGCTTCTTCATTTCGGGGCGTGTTTGCGCTTGCTGCTATCATCCCGATTACTGTAGAAGGTGAGGGGCGGGAGGGACGAAATTCGGAAAAGAGAGGAGGTCGGAAACGAGGAGAGGCAGAGAGAGAGAGAGAGAGCTGTAAAAATAAATAGAGGAATGAGGAGCGCGTCGGGGCAACCATCTCTCTCTCTCTTCGTTCGTCCTCTCCTCCTCTCCCGCTCTCTTCTCGCCCCTCTCTTGTTCGACCGGAATCGAATTTATGGCTTTTTTTGGTGTCCAACTTGATGATTGTGATTATTGTGAAAACCAGAGAGAAAAGTGTGTGTTTGGGGCGCTGCACCGAAAAGGAGAAGAGCGCTCTCTCCACGGCACACATGAAAGAGGACCGGCGCCTTAGAAATGGTAATTATGGGAAGAGTTGGGAGGGCGCTGCAGCCGCCGGCGACTTCAAACAAGAATGCCCCGAGAGCCCCGTGGCTCATAATATAATAATGATGTGTTGACTATATACAGTCGGAGACGGACGAGAAGTGTGTCGGAAGACGCGACGCCGGCGGCGATCACAACAATAATTGGCGCCCATCGGAGGGAACGGGGCGGCTCACAGTGGAGAAGGGCCGATATATAGTGACAGGGGGTGACGTGGCAGACGGGATGACGGACCGAAATCCAAACATAGAAGAGCGAGAAATGTTGAAATTCAGAAGGAGACTCGCCATCATCATCATGCTCGTACAGCTTTTTGGGGGGCGGAATGTACAGCCTCCCGAGTGTCTGAGGGGTTATCTGTGCACGGCACGAAAGTGATAAGGATCTCTCTCTTTTGTGACGTGGCAATCAGAAGAAGACAAAGAATAAGGAGAAGAAGAAGAAGAAGAAGAAGAAGAAGAAGTGGGTTGGAAGAAGACGTCAATCCGAGGATGTAAAGCAGAGCCGAAAAATGAATGCGAAAATCAGAAAAGCCAAATTGGCGGGACATCTATCACATTTGGCTGATTCGTTTAACCACTAACTAGCGGCGCCCGAGCAGTCCGTCTTCTCACAAGAAAACAAAACGAGCCGCTGCTCTTGCCGCCAAATCAGTTCGTCCTTCGTCGCTTCTTATTCTTCTTCTTCTTCTTCTCCTTCTCCTCCCTCCCCCCTTCGTTTGTTCTTCTCCTAATTCCGGCCCATTACATTAGAAAGTTGGTCCGAGCGCGCGCGGGTGTCGGGCAGATTGTTGGGGCGGCGCCGATTGGTGAGAGCCGACGGGCCCATCCGTCCCCCGGGAGCAGATATCAAGCGGGACGACTCGAGACGGGCTCGCCGCGCTGCGGACCCAGAGGACAAGAAGGAGCATGCCAATGAGCCAATTGCTTAATGTGCAAGATTGGCAGCTCGAGATGAGCATGAGCATCCCTCCCGTCACACCACCACCACCACCACCAACTTCTTCTTCTTCTTCTTCTTCTTCGCCCACTTCCCGCTTTAGATCTGGCAGGCCGGCTCACGCAATATTTTTGGAAATTGCCTCGGTTGATGAGCGTTTAGATAAACGACGCCGATTGGCTTCTGAAGTAGGCTCCCGAAGGTTGAAAGAAGTGGGTCGGGGAGGGAAGAAAGACGGGACGGCGACGACGATCGATCGATCGACAATGTACCGTAATCAGAAGAAGAAGAAGGAGAAGAAAGGAAGTGAGAAATAGTTTATGGGGAGAAAAATCGAGAGACGGAAAGGCTTTTCTTCTTCTCGAGAAAGAAAGAGTGACACATTTATTGACTATACTAAAAAGGTGTCGGTTTTAACAGCCTTGTTCGTCTCGTCCCTGCCCTGCCTCTCATTCCCACAGTCAAAGTTTCAATTGCGTGTTGTGGTTTTATGTTCAAACAATTATGAGACATGACGACGGCGACGACGACGATGTACAAAATGCAAATGTTGTTTCGCGGGGGAGGCGGTGGCCGGTCCCTCTTTCCCAAAACGATCTTGATTCATCATACGTAACTGTAAGTGAGAGCGAGAGAGGGCGAGAGGCTCGGAGACCGCAGACGTCCAGCCGAATATTGACAACGTCTCGCTTTCAAATAAAAAATGAAGAGAGAGAGAGAGAGAGATGTACAATATACTCTCAGTGTTTGTACTGTTTTTGCGCGGCTCTTCCGATCTGCCCGCTCGATCCCGGATGGTGGCCGGATGCGTCTCGTTTGTCAGGTGTCAGCTTACACGTTTTGTCTTCCCGCGCACACTTCCTTCCCACAAACTGTGCTCTCATTTCTTCATTTCAGACCCTTCTCTCTTTCCATCGCTTAGTGATTAGTGTGAGAAATTGAATGGAGCACAAGCACACGCAGTTCTGACGCGCGCGCGCGAGCGAGCGACTACGGAGAATAGGCGGCTAATTGCGGAACTCGATGACGGACGGCTCCGGGAGCCCTGATTGGCAAGCGAGAGATTAGACAAAACAAAATATGATTGGATTGGATTGGACGACGACGACGACGACGAAGACGGCAGGAGGCACGTGTGGGTGCGTGTGCGTGTGTATACAACTGCCAAATTAGGCTCTTTCGCTTTCCGGAGAGGGCCTTCGGCGGCGCTCCGAGGAGCGATTCATCAACTTGTTACTACTCGCGCCCCACAGTGGTCCCCCAGGGAGGAAGGTGCAAATTTTTGACTAATCTAGGCCCCCATCAAGGCCTTGCCATTCCTTGATGTGCTCACGAAAAAGAGAGAAGCGGAAAGATCAGGTGTTCCGAGAATGCATGAAGAAAGGGAGAAGAAGACTTACCGAGTGATTCGTTGGGCCAAGTGGACGGCTCGTGGCAAGTCATGTGTCCTACAATAAACGCCCGATTATAATTCCGATACGCATCAATGGCTGTTTTTGGTGAACTAAAGACGACTGCGACGGCGGTCGTGGCGCCAGTAGCGGCTTTATTAACAAAATGCGAAAAACATGAATGGGTCGTCGATGGGAGGGGGAGGTGTCAAATGAAATGAATATAAACCGCTGTCAAGGCCGGCAAGGACTCTTTTCTTCTTTCGAATCTCTGCGACACCTATCCCCCCGTCGACTACTCAATAATGAAATGCAAGGATTAAGGGACAACCGGGTGCTGGTTGCTGCTGACTGCGTCTGGTTGACGCCCGCATTCATTCACTAAACTAAACCCGCAAACTTGTTGACCGTAATTAGAGGTACAAGTGGGGTTGCGTTGCGCGGGAAGGGCGGACAAAGGACAACAGCGGAAAGAGACTTGCCTGCGGCGAGCGAAGCGGAATCGAACTCCTGATTACAGAGCTTGCATCGCCAGAACGGTTTGGCTGCAAGCAGGGCGGACGGGAAGTGACGGTGCTCGCGGAGCAACTCGCTGCTCGAGATCACCTCCTGGCACTGGCGACACAGCACTTGGACACTCGTCTTGGTGCTCGACAGACGGTAGATGGCCGTGTGGGGACGCGCTCCTTCGCGGAGATGGTTCGCCTGCAACTGTCTTATTGGGTGAGGCATGCTGCAGCGGATTAAGGGGTCCATCAGGGGTCGGCCGGTCATAATATCATTGGCATGAAGTGTGAATGGGCGACGAGAGAAAAGAGGGGCAAAGGGTCGTATTATGGTCAAGTGGAGGGTGGTGAGTGAGTGCGCGAGAAACGAATGATGAGGGGAAACGATGGGGGGGGGGGGGGGGGGGGGAAGAGAGGTCGGAAGAGACTCGGCCAAAAATACCTATTAATCGTCGCTCAAAATTGGATGCAAATTGGATGAAAACGACTGGTTAAGTTTATGGGCTACGGAAGAGGGCACGATCGAGAGCCGGAAACAGCTCGATGAGCAATTCGTAATGGGCTCCGCGCACGAGCAGCCTACTTCCGAGCCAAAGGACACAGAGGAGGAGTAGGTGCCACGTGGCACTCAGATTCAGAATGTGAAGGACGGATTGAAAAGAAGAAGAAGAAAACGACGACGATGACGACGATGACGGTTAGGATTAGATGAATGAAAGAAAATGATCGGAGGATGGCGTACGTGTGTCTCCCTTCACTCCCTCCTTTTCTCTCTTCGGCGCGTCGCCGTCGTCCGCAAAAATGAAGGTAATGAGGAGGATAATAGGCGAATTAAGTGGTAACAGGTGTATGAAATAATGAAACGAGGGAGGAGAAGGTTGGTAGGGGAGCGACGATGAAGATGAAGGAAGCGGACGGACGCCGGCGGAGGAGGAGGAGGATCGATATTTCAAGAGGAACTGAGAGTGCAGGAAATGGAAGAATTTCAACGACTGTCTCGTCTGTCAATAAGCGATAATTGGTGGTAGCGCGTGTCTGTGTCTGTGTGTGTGTGCAGTGCAATGCAGTCGTGTTCCGAAATCGGGCGGGGCGGAGTCGCAACTCATCAGCCAATCGACACAGCGCCCCGCCCTCCTAATTGGGCGCGCTTCTCTTGTGTCTTTCGGGCGGCGCGTTCTCGGTTTGAAGGCATACTCGACCTTTGGCAAGGTTTATGATGGCGTGGATGCAAAAACTGGGAGAGGAGACAGAGCGAGCGAGAGAGAGAGACAGTTAAGTGAAAACGAGGAGGATCTTCTTAATCGTTTAATAGACGGGGGTCTTCTAATTCTGAAGAGGCAACGAAGGTCTTGTGGCCAAGAGGAAGAACGAGAAGAAGTCGTGCTGTGCATCACCGCGCTTATTTATTCAAATTGACAGTTTTGTTTTGTTCGCGCGTGCAAATGATCGGGGAAGAGACCACCGGGGCGCCTTCTCATTCGTCGTCACGCCAACCCAGTACTCCCGTCCGTAACTAATTGGATTGGGAAAATGGGCGAGAAACAACTGAGAAGGATTCGAATTCGAGAAGGAGGAAGGGGAGGAGGAGGAGAAGGCGACGGTTGGAAACGAACAAAGGCGACCGGCACTAATAGGCGGTCGAATCATGTGTCAGAAATGAAAAGGGTGGCAGGAGGACCGGTTCTGGAAACTCACTGCTCTCTTATGGGGGGCCAACTGGAGGGGCGAAACTTCGAGAACCGAGATCATCTCGAGAGCTATCAAGAAGCCCTTCTTCTTCTTCTTCTCAGTGACATATCTTTACCCCCCTCCGATACTTTCTTTCTTTCTCTCCTTCGAACCCGACAATATCTGGCATCTCATGGGCGGTCGTCGATGAGGCGCCAGGCGGGAAACGAGGAGCGGGCGGTCTTGAGCAAATATTACTCATTATACTATTAAATCATGAATTTATGTATATTCGTCGCCGTCGTCGTCGTCGTCGGGACGCATGCAAATCGGTGGGCATACAAGACGGAGGGAGGACGGTCGGGACGGAAAAGAAGGAGAAGAAGAAGGACGGGGGCGGTGCAGGAGGAAGGACCGACAACACACGGGAACGGAGGAATTAATCGCCTCGTCTCCTTTCCGTGAAAATGGGCTGGGGGCTGAATTGACGACAAATGAATGGGACGAGAATCAGAATCAAATGAATCTGTCCCGCTCTCTTTATGGCACTGCAAACATTCGGGAAGAGGGAGAGAGAGAGAGCGAAGAAAGAACAGTACGAAGTTGGAAGAGTAAACAAGAGGAGCCGGCACTCACCGTCTGCACCTTCTGAAGATGCTTGTCCGTCCGAGTGTGCAACTGGAAGTTCGCTTTCAGTGTGGTGTGGTACGGGCAGAGGTGGCATCGGAAGCTGCCATTCAGCAACGAGACGTCTCCTTGGAGCGTTCGCGAACGGTCCTTCTCCACGTGTTCGAGCATCTCGGAGATCGATTCGGTGGCGAAGATGCCGCAGATGAGGCAGACCAGGGACCTGTCCGACTCTTCGATCGGACTGCTCCGACTCACTGGAGCACATCCGAAGTTCGCCGCGAACTCGATGCTGTTCGGGAGCTCTTGTACTGCGTGGAGATGCTTGTCGCTTTGCATGTGGATGCTCAGATTGCCCTTGGTGGTGGTGCTGTATCTGCAGAGATCGCATCGGTAGGGCTTGTATCCACAGGAGTAGGTCTCCCCGCGAGCCAGTTTCGGATGCTGCCGGTTCTCGACGCAGTAGATACACTTCACCTGAAACGAGGAGATGTCTGTGATTCAGACGGGGAAGGGACTTACGTCGACGTCGCTGTGTTTCTCTTTCATGTGGATCTCCAGTGTCTCTTGATACTTGTAGTGCCAGTTACACTTTGGACATTTCAATGTTTTGGAAGAGTTTCTGAGCGAAGCGAATGGCGAGAGATCTGCGAATCCGAGAGCCGACGGGTCGAAAGGAAACCCTCCGTTGGCGAGAGTCTGCTCGTCGAACCCGGATGTTGCAGCCAGAATCCGTTCCAGTTGAGACCGTGAACCGTCGCTGGCGAACATCTGCGAGTCGGCGAGCAGTCTCAGGATGTCGGCGGAATCGGGGACCAGAGGGGAACCTGTCTCTGCAACCGTTGTGTCCAGACGGAAGTTGCGAATGGCGAAAGAGCTCACCTCGAGTTCCGTTCTGTGGTGCGGAAGAAGCGGTCGGAGGCGTCGAGTCGTCCATCGTCAAAAGTGCCACGTCCATGCTCGCATTGGATTCGACTGCGGTCACTCTGTGCGGCAAACGAAGTTGCAATTGATGAGGGCGATGGGAAGAGAAAAGCCGCGAGGAGAAGGGAGAAGGGAGAAGAGAGCGGAGCAGCGAGTGATTTAAAATCTAATGAGTCGCGGCGGATGCGGGCGACGATTTTTGTTTAACTGCCACATGTGCTTGCAATTAATTAAAATTTGGGGGCGCCGAAGTCGCGTTGACTCGGCTCGGCCACTCGGAAACTTTGTGGGCAAAGAGCGAGGAGAGGGGGGCGGAACGAAGGAAGATGACACCTGCGGAAGGAGGCGCGAATGGGAGGGAGCTGTAGTTTGCGACGAGCAACAACAACAATTACACTCTAAGCAGCCGAAGCATACGGTAACATATGGAGGAGACAACGTTTTGAGACAATTCCCAATGTTTTGTGTACTCGAGTTGGAGGCGCCGCGTTGAGAAGAGAGCAGCCACTTGTGTTATAATGGTGTCGGTTTATTGGCGATTCGCACCTGTCGGAGTCATGGGTGGTTCTTAGGATCCTAGAGGATCGTTGAGGAGCCGCGGAGGAAAGAGCGTGCGGGCACCGGAGACGCAGAGGCGAACGGAATCTGGCGGAGATGTGCTCTCCTTTCGGCGTCTCTTTCCGCTCTCGGGATCGGAAGTTGGAATATTCAGGGGGGAGGTGTAATAATAACATTGGGTCACGATGTGAAGGTGATACAGAAAAGAATATTGGAATTCGAGTTTGAAATGGGAGGAATCAGGTGCGAAGGTTCAAAGGAACCGAAAACACGGAGGGACCTCGGTCACCTAGGCTCGGAGTGACTCTCCGACACAAGCGGAGACCACGGCAAGACGGTACAGTTCTCCAGACTCAGCCAATTATCTTTTCGAAGCCTCAAAGTTTTGGAATTGCGGAGCATGCGCGAGATGAGAGTGAAGTAGTGCTCACAAAAGGGGGCGGGGCTGTGATGTGTGCAGCAGCTCGTTATAACTGGCTGATTAGGCATTCGAGTTGGGCAAGAAGAGTCCACGGAAGAAGCGCGCGAGGGGGGCGGACTCTGCGTGGTCCCGTCGCTTTATACGACAAATCGGATTATTCTAGACACGGGGCGCGAAGAAGAAAGAGGCGGTCCGAGGAGAGAAGAGGTAACACGTTTAAATTTGTCGAAACGACGCGACGAGCAAAATGATTATGACTACTGTAACTGGCTTGTTCAATTCAATTTCGAGATGGGGGCCCGCACAAGTTTATATCGACAGAAGAGGCGAGTAATTGCCACGTGGAACTGAAGGCGGCTCTTCGTGAATTAGCTAATTACACAGACACGCACACGAGCAAAAGACTCGAGAGCCGTCTTTTACGACCCATCCTGGGGCCACCCCTGGTCCCCGATTAATTATTTGAGAGCTCTTTTTCGATCCTTGTTTTTGGCTCGTTTCATTCGACTCCGAGACTACTTTCTGCTAATTGGCACCTATCAATGAAGTGCCCCTCGTTCCACGAATTTCATCGGTTTATGAGGAGAATGAGAGGAAGAGACCATTGTTATTCTTTCTCAGCAATCGTTAATTGGCTCGCGGAGCAACTCGTTGGGAAGAGGAGGTGTCCCTAATTCGATTAGCCACCGATTGACTTGATTATAAGTCAATGATTCGCTAATTTAGTTCACGCCGAAGGAAGACCCAAATGCGCGACTAACGATGTGGAAGTGAGGGAACTTTGCGAGAAACGACCAATCAGAGCTGATGAGCACGAACTCATCGGAGGTTTCTAGTCCCTCCCGCGAGCAATTAGGCCTCTTACCGTATCCCTTCTCATATTCATAAAGGTACTACGGTAAGTGGGAGGCTCTCAAGAAGTTGTTCATCTACGTACGTGTGAGCAGCAATTTGCTCAATTTGCTGCTCGGTTGGTTTTGGGCCGACGCGACGTGCACACGGAATTGACGAGTCGGCCGGGACTCACCAGCATCCCCCCTTCCAAATTATCATAACTTTCCCCCCCCGCGACGACGACAAAACTTGTCGCCAATTTGTTTTGTGGGGGCCACCGAAAACATGCCCGCGAAATGAAATTTCGGGCGCCCGGGCGGCCCGAAGAGGAGAGAAAGAGAGGCAGACGAATTTTTCAATTTATTATTATTTCTATTCTATTCGCGAAAAAGCGCACCTCTCTCTCGCATTTATGTACATTCACTTATTATGTTGGTTACATAACAATCGGACTCACAATTATCCACGACCAGCCGCCACAACGACCCGCACACTCAGGCTCCCTCAGGCACACACCTTCCACACAAACGCGAGAAGCCACCGTCGACTCCGCAATCACCGCCGGAGACTACGGTAGCTCGTGGAGCAAAGTCGTCATCGACTAAAATGGGCTTTCGGCGAATTAGTTCGAAAAAGTGTGAATTGAAAAGTTGAGCGCCCGGCCACATTAGTGCAATTGGCGTGACATGGAGGTGTGTCTCCCACTCTCCCTCTCTCCACAAAATTTCGACGAGACGTCGATTAAACAAGGTTGAAGGGGGGCCCACGGGCTCTCGGAGCAAATGTGTCGGGGGCGCGCGCATGAGCGATCTCGAGGCGGTAGCGAGTTAATAAATTACCGCCGGCCCGCAGTTCGGAAGCGGTCCCGGATACCTGGCGGCCTCTGGCGGCTCGCGCTCTCTCCCGCCCCGGAAAGGGACCCCGTTTCCACAATTTTTCGAGAGCGGGGCTCCCTCTCGCCGAATGAATTATTATTATGAGGGCTCCGAAATGCAGAGAGACCCACCCAACTCGGTCATCAGAGGGGGGACGGAGAAGGGGTACCGTAGTGCGAGGGAGCGAGAGAGGAACGAGAAGAAGTGCATTACTAAACGACTCGTGCTTACTCGAGACACTCGCAGATTGGTGTCGGTGGTGTCAAATCGTGCGTAATCCATTAAACCATATAGAGCGACGTCAAAGTGTGTCGCCTAATAATAGAGAGCGCAGTGTCCGAGAGAACTTTTTTAGAAGGAGGCAGAGAATGAAACCAAGTGGTTGGAAGGATGGCTGGAGCCCCGCGAAAATGATCGTCAATGGGGTGAAATGAGGCGCGAGAACACACGAGGACACCACCGGGCGGCGCAAGAAGCGAGAGAAGAACGAAGAAGAAGAAGTGGGCGATACAAGGGAACGAGGCCGGAGGACGTGATCAGCAGCGGGGGGCTCTCTCTTCCAGAAACTGTTTCAACGCAACCGTCCGACGACTGCCTGGTGTACAGTGCCCTTTCGTCCCCTCCTTAGTTTGTTCAGCTTCTTCAGCTGGCCACCCTGCGGCTCGTTAGACCCTTCATGGGACTTCTTCGGGCGGCGGCGGCGGCGGCTCTCATCTACTACTTGTATTCGATGTGTTGTGTTAAATCTAATTCATCGGCCTCACTTCTCACAAGGCAATCTCTTGACTTCAGATATCTCTCTCTCTTCAAATTGATGAAATTTTGACCAACCGAATTCGTTTAAATTTCAAAAGATTTTCTCGCCAACGAGGGCGCTGCTTGTGCTGCTCAACAAGGAGAAGTTGATTAAATTCGGCCAGACTCAAGAAGAAGACGACGAAGAAGAAGAAGAAGAGGGTCGTCGGCGGAAAACGAAGAAAAGAGGAGGCAAATTACTTTGGTTTTTCCAGTCAGTGCACAGAAAAGAAAAGGGACGGTTCGAAGGAGAAGAAGAAGAAGAAGAAGAAGAAGTTGGAGGAGGAGCGGGCGGACAAACACCTTGGGAAAGTGTGCATAATCAAGGTGCAAGAGAATTGAATAATCAATGAAATGGCAGATGAACGGTGGGAATGTTTGCTGTTTT
>OZ016475.1:5266704-5484204 GCA_963966605.1 Caenorhabditis sulstoni
GTGCACTTCGTCAGAGAGAGAGGATCCATGAATACGTTTAGAAGGGTTGAACTTCCGGAGAGTCTCTCTCTCTCTCCGGGATGTTTCTCGTTTCGAAACCCTTGGCGCCTCCCCGGAATTCGCTATCACTGAAAAGGGGCCTGCTGTCTTGACAAAGGGCTCATCGGCTGAACAGAGAGCATCATATGTGTTTGACTGAGAAGATTGGAGTCTGTGAGTCAAAAAAGAAAGGGGGAATAATTAGAGAAACGGGCAGAACCTACAAACCGAACACACACTTCGACGCGTTTCGTCGATACGACGCCCATTCGAGGAGCTATGGTTCGGTGGGATTAATTAGAAAGCAGAAGGAAGCTTAGAAATGCCGAAAGCTGCTTACGTTTCTGATTCAGAAGGATCGCGGCGGAGAAGAGGGCGCTCTTTCCGAGATGACATTCTTTGAAGGCTCTCGCGACGTCGTCACACGCTACAAACCGGATGGAAGGATGTATTCTGTCCTTCGATACTCTTCGAATCAGCTCGCTGATCTGGGCGAGACTAGTGTCTGCGTCTCCTCGTGTCCCCCCGAACTCTCTCGTTCAGATTAGCTCGTCAGAAGAATGGACGTAGCAGGAGAAGAAGAAGAAGAAGAAGAAATTCGAATTTATTTAGGTGGGTCCTGAGCGGAGCAAAACGTGAATAGATAAATATATGCGGAAAACGAGAAGAAGGGTTTTTCTCGGCTCCAGAGCCAGTTGTTTAATTAAAAACAAACAGTTGAGAAGGGCGCGGGCGGCTCGCCGAGCTCCTGATGAGACTAATTGCTCACAGATTCGCGGAGCCCTTCTGTGCCAGAAGCAGAGAAAAAGCAATTCTTACTCTCTTACCTATCCATTTAATTGGTAGTATAATGGAGCGCAGGAGGAAAGCGCGCCGGGGGCGACGAGTAAGTGCCTGGAGGGTATAAACGTTTCCTGTACTACCTGCCTGCCTACCGAGCTCTAATTACCGCCCATTGTGTGAGCTCCAGAGCCCGCGGTCCCCGAATAATTGCCTAATGTGTTGAGTGGCTCAAAAATGGCCAAAGGCCGCCGCAAAGAGTTTCGCGAAAAGGTGGGGACCTGCTTCTGCCGGACAGACGTCACTTCTCGGTCAGAATTTTGTACCAATCACATACATTTTTCCACACGATTATTGTTTCAGGAAGAACGTTTATTGAAAAGTATTAGTCACATTTCGATGCATACAAAACAAAAGCTCGATCGGGGGGGGAATAATGCGAGCGAGCGGGTTGAGACCACCTTCTTCTTTTTCTCCTTCTTCTATCTAATCACCCGTTTTCGTTCGGCCAGCTACAATTTCGTTTCTTCTCGAAGAGTGCTCGTGCAGAGCGACACTTCTCAGATCATGTTGTTCGTTCGGAACGTCGACGCGTACGTGTTCGACCGCACGCTTCCCGGAATCGCCGGTTGTGGGAGCTTCGGAACTGCCGGTTGGTAGCCTTCTTTGCTCACTTTCGAGCTGAAAATCAGATTGGGTCGAGACGTCAGACGACGGGAAACTCACGAGGATCGGGCGACTCTTGTGAGCAGATATACGAAGCAGAAGGCACACATGATGAAGCTGAGCACGAGATCAAACGAGAATTTTGTGGCGGAGACCGCGTTGAACGACTTGTCCCAGGCGATGTTCGGCTGCGTGGCGTCGTTGATGAACGAGAGCATGTAGAAGAGGGCGGCAATCGGGTAGAGCGAGGCGATGACGCCGGCGAATCCGTTCACTTCCTGGTCCTCCGATCCGAGAAGACGGCAGCAGGCGGACGAAAGAGCGATGGAGCTGACGAGAAAGAGCCCGAGCTCGCGGCAGAAGTTGAAGACCCAGTCGGTGCCGCGACTGGCGGATCCGATGAAACAGAGGCCGGTGAGCGGGTTCGCGGCGACTGCTTTCGCGAGTAGGGCGAGCATCAGAGGGGCGAGAGGGGCTCCCAGAATGAGCATGACGACTCGCGTCCGAGATTCTTCCTGCAAATGGCACATTTCTGGCGTCCGTTTTGAGGGAGAACTACCAGAATGTTCGCAGTCCTTGTGGCTTTGTTCCAGGAGAAGCAGAGCAGAAGCCACCACAGACGGGAGCACGTGGCGGAGTAATAGATGAGAGAGGCGACGGTGGAGCACGGGACGTGCGAGAGACCGCCGACGACGAAGAGGAGATGGTGGGTGTAGTCGGTGCACGAGATTTGGAACTGCAAACAACCGATCCAGTCGGAACATTTGTACCACAAGGTAGAAGAGGTACCTGATCTTTGAATGCTACACTGAAAATGTAGATGACCGAGGTGACACAGAACGCGATGGAGGAGAAGAACATGGCGGTTTCGGGGAGCGAGGAGACCAGTTCGAGACGTCTAAAGTAGAACCTGTTGGAAAGGGACGAGCAGTTAGAACAGCACACAGTAAGCGAGCGAACTCACGAGAGGCCGACGACGAACACCGAGAGAATGGTGAGCAGCACCGAGCTGAGCGACAGGAACAGCAGGAAGCGCGACGAGGATTCGCGGTCCGTCTGCAAATCGAAATCATTCTTCCGGATACCATCCAGCACTTCTTTCTCTCCCTCTGTCCCAGTTTTAAAAGTGCTCTTACCTGGCCGACCTTCTGCGGGTTCGAACAGAGCGGCACGCACTTGGATGATCTGTTCAGGAAGACCTCATCAGTGGGGCACTTTCCGTTCCGCCGGTCCGCCTCTCTCTCCTTATCGTCCTCTTCATCGTCCTGAAGAAAGCGATGATTGATTTGGAGCTAGGTGTATGTTTCTTGTTATGCAACACCCCGTGCGGAGATGCTATCTTCATCAAGGTTGACTCACCAGTTCTGTAGCCGCATACTTCGCTCGTTCGTCCTGAATCGCGCCCTGCTCGTTTGGACCCTTCATGCACATCTTCTCTCGATTGTTCTCCAGCGGAAACTTGTCGCACCGAATCACTTCCGGCCACGAGAATCCGAAGCTCTCCAGGACGGGAAGGCACTTTTCTTTGACGGAAAGGCACAGAGGTCGACATGGACCGATGGGGTGTGCTAGCTGAAAATCGGATTCATCGGCTGCAGACGGATCCTCGAGAACACCTTCTCGTTACACATCGGAAAGTACACGGAGCAGAGGAAGAACTTGAGCTGTTCCGAGCAAACGACGGACAGCAGTGGTTTGTAGGTCGAGATGGACTCGGAAGCATCCTTCATCGACTCTTCTCCGACCAGATTCGGAAAGCTGAAACGAACTCTGATTATCTTCCGTCGTGATCTTTTCATTTTCCCCGCTGATCCGACGAGAGCAGTCAAAAAGAAGAGCCCCCGAGTATAAATGATATGAGGAGATAGGCGAGGCGACTTCTCCTCCTCCTCCGACGACGAGGCTGTCGTTTCTGCGTCTCCTCGTCTCCCACACTCTCTCGTTGTCAGCGTGAAATATGGCCAGCAGATAGTAAGCCCGTCTATATATCACGGCTCGCCTCTCAGGCTGTGCACCACGGGCTCCCCGCCGCTGCCGCCAGCGACGACCCGAACCGCACGGCTATGCAACTTTTTCGCTTCTTCTTCTTCTTCTCCTTTCGTTCTTCAAACTCACAAAGAGAGCCCCTCAAACAAAAGTTTTGTTGTGCTTCTGCCACTAATCGTGGCATGGGAGGGGCACCGGAAGAGATCGAACGGGCGGATGATGGATTGAAAAGGCTCAGCGAATGATCGAACGAGCGGTGCTGGTTGGAAGTGCGCTCCACCGCGACGAGTCTCCCACTGCCACGTCATAATAATCATACTAAATCACCTTGGGAAGACAGGCAAGTACAGGAACAGTTGCTCCGTTACACACTCTCCTGAGACCTCCTCTGGATGTTTCTTCCTTCTGGTCGCCCGTTCGGTTACAATCTATATACTGGAGTGTGCCCCCTTGAAACTCCATAGTCTTCCCCCATTTTCCCATTGTTTATCTAGACAACCTATCAATTTGTAAACACGCCATCGTGGTGGCATCAAGTGTAAACTGTCATCGAACGTCTGCCACAGATGGTCGACAGAGTTGCGATGAATGAATAAAGGGAAAGTGGAAAGAAGAAGAAGAAGAAGAAGGCGCCGCGCGCGCGCGCACCGGGGCCACATGGCTTGACAACCGTATGTTGCGAATTCCGACACGTTTTTGATTAATTTCATTCGAAAGAGAAGACGCGCGCGCCCCCCAAACTCGCTCGGAATCGATATTCGAATGGTTTCGGCTGCTGCTGCTGCTGCTGCCGACCGGAATGGAAGGCAACCGGCCGTCTTCTCTTCTCCCCCCGGCCGTTATCAGTTGGGCAGTAAATGTGTGCGCGTCCCTGTCCCGTTTCGACGCTCCTTCCGTCTTCTTTCCACACTATACACGGGCTCTTTCTCTTCAACAGGTGGCAACAATAACGAAACGAGGTGAAGTGGAATGCGGGCTCCGGAGCGATGCTCGTAAATCTTATAATTGATGGGGGTCTCTTCTTCCATCCCGAAGTGTTACACACGTACACACGCAAAACAAAAACTTGTGGGGGGATGGAAGGGAGAAGCGGAGGACTGACCTGGTAAGGTTGTACGGAAGATCGTGACACATCTCATGCTCGATCCGATGGCATCGCTGGGCTCCCGTCGCGTCGAGAAGTGTCGAGAGGAGCAGCAGCACTAGACCGCCGATGGGAAACAGAGAGCCCATTAATGATAATGGGATGGGGTGCAAAAGAAACAACGAATGAGAGGGGGGAAGGACCGCAGTGTCCGGGACGCGGAGTGGGGGGAGGGACTGCACCAGTGGCAGGCAGGCAGCACGGGGTCTGTCCGCTGACAAATGGCCCGGGGGCGGAGTCGGGCCGAGAGGAGGCCTGGTCGGTCGTCGGTTATCAGATATTTGTATGCATGGTGAGGCGAAGAAACGGAGAGACAGAGACGCGGCGAGAGAGCATCGCTTCACTTTTCGCCCGTTCTCTTGCCTCTCTCACCCCCGGACGCCGCTGCTTTTATGGGCCTGTAATAAATATCGGAGCAGCAAATCACTTGATAACAACGATCTGTGCCCCCAGGTCGAACTGATCAAGAGGAGAAGAAGAAGAAGAAGCAGTGGGAAGCGATCGGAACATTCCTCCGATGCTTCCGATGCTTCGTCCATTTGAATCGCGTGAGACGATAAGAAACACGAATAGTTTTCATTCTGTGTACGTAACAAGAATTGATTGCGGAAGGCGGCGGGGGCAGCCTCTGTTTGTGGGCTCAATCCGATTTCGAAAGTTGCATGAGTTCAAACAACAAATCTGATTTCCGGCAGTAGACAATTGGAGCAAACGAGCCCGGAGGAGCACACAAAAAAGTACACTTTGTAACTCGGTTTCCCCCGGGAGCCAATGGAACTCTGCGAACTAACTAGATTCCGCGAGAGACGAGAAACTCTTTCGCCTTTCGAAAGGGAAACTTCGTCCCGAGTGTGCGACACCTGGCACTCGACCCCTCTGTGTTAGTGACAGTTCATCACCCCCCACCCGATGCGACCTCATCGTTCACACTGTTTTTGTCATCGAGCCCCCCGAGCCATCTGCCACGCGCCTCCTTCTGCTCTTCGCCCCGCAAAGTCTGGCCAATTTGTCACCCGGGGAGCATATTTCAAGAATCACGCACCACCACAGCGCGATACAGATTGTGAGGCGGGACAATTGAGGCAGCGCGATTAATTCAATGGGATACGCAGTGTGCCGCCAAAAGGACACTTCATTCATACGGGGGGCTCATTTACATGCCAATTGAGAATGTCAACCAGTGGCAAGCGCCCCCTCTGATCTGAACATTCCGACAGGGGTCTCGAGGCTCGTACTCTCAAAAAAGACTGCGAGACGGGTTGTGTTGCAAACGCGGGCGGTCCGAATTCCCGGAGGGACGACTGTGCGAGGAGCCCACGCAGACATCAATCATATCTGTGAGAAGGCGGGATAAGAGCGCTGCACACAAATAAATCACCGAGCGCTTCTTGGGCACGGATTGCGGCTCGACAACAATCGGAGAAGAAGCCCGAGAAGACTGTCTTTCGGAGTCATCTCGTGTGTTCACGACTGCGGCTGGTCCTGATAAAACGAGCACGTGCACTTGCACAACCACCGTTGCTCGCACCAATTATTACTTTTCCGAATGGGTAATCAAAACTTTATGACGTGGCAGTACGCAACCATTTATGAGCTTGCGCAATGAAATAAGGATGATCGTTCTGTCCGTGTTTATTATGAAAGACTGCGCTCTATCGTACAAGCGACGTCTTCGAGGTCTTCTGAATAGTGAGAAGGGGGCAGCGAAGCGACGAACTTTGGCAAGTTGTCTCTCTTCGGAGAAAGGAGTCAATTAGTGTCAGTGGCGGACAAATGCATCCGAGTATACATGTACAGAGGACCAATTATTTATTTTCACTCGCAAAACATTTATTAATAGACGACACCTGAAACAACGATTAGAAGAGTGAGGAGGAAGAGAGGCGGCACGAAGGAGACGTGATTGGCAGAGGAAGAAGCCGTCGACGGGGCGGAAGCGGCGGCGGAGGCGTCCATCCGGGCCACGCTCTCCCGCTTCAGACGGAACGACGTGCGCACTGCGATCGGCGGAGAGATGTCGGAGACGTCGACGGAGGCCAGGAACGGATCGGCCACCGGCGAGTGCTGATGACGTCGTTCGCGGCCGCGGCACGACGACTGCGAACAGGTGACGCAGACGTGCAGGTTGCAGAAGATGTTCACCTCGTTACTGCGAACAATGGCAATTCGAGAAGTTCTCAGAAGCCGCTTACCTCGTCGGGAAGGCCCACGCTTTGATGTGGTTGAAGAAGATGGTCTTGCCGTCCCTCCGAGACACTTCGAAGTCGCCCCAGACCTACAAAGTACTCGAAACTCGTTTCAGTTCGGAATTCAGAACGATTCTTCTTTGTTCTGATGATTGACAGGACGAGGTGCCCTCTCGAATCGGAAACTCGCCTCTCCCGAAGTTTGCAGCGAACATCCTTGCGAATCGGACAGCGGCAGCTCGGAAATGCCGTCGTTGGCCCAACACCTTCCGATCCTTCCGTTCTGGTCGTCCTTCATTTCGACAGTGTACGTCTGCAAATCTCTTCTCTCGCCAACTTTCGATTTCCCTTTTCCGGCTTACCACTTTGTCTCCGACTGCCAACGGCCGCTGCAACTGCGGCGCGTCCAGACTGTCGCCGTCCAACACACGCACGCGATAATCGACAGTCTGAAGAAAGAGTTGAGACGCTGAAAGGAGGCAGTCTCACCTTGTTCTCGATGATCGAGCTGGCTGTCGTGGCGTCCGAGTTGATTGTGATTCCTCCGAACGACACAGTCACTTGGGATTCTCTGAAACAGTTCTGTAGGGGGCAGTCGGGAGCCTCTTCTCACTTCGGAACAGGAGCGGCTGGGATGCATGTCAGCAGGAATCGCTTGTCCGAGTCCCCGTTGAATCTGAAACTGCCCTTCTTGTAACATCTTCTCAGAGAGAGGAACCCACTCATTCCCCATGACGACTTCTATTTCGTTCTCGAGGTTTCCCTCTCCGTTCTCCTTCGTCGAGCAGCCTTTCAGCGGAATCTGAACAAACACGAAACTGCCATTCAATCTGCGAAGAGTCTCCGACCTTCAACTGATACTTCGTATCCGGCTGCAGGGTTCCATTTGCATAAATACACTTGGGATCGCCTGAACGACTTTGAATCGTGCCACGGAAAACTTCGTCAAACTTGATTTTTAGAAGAAAGTCTGTCTGAAATTTCGAAAACTTTGGTGAAAATAGTTCCAAATTGATCTTTTTCAGCGATGGAGTAAAACTTTCCTTTGATTTTCAAACAGCTATCAAAGTTTCATTTCTCCTAGAGCCACGAACGTTTGCGTACAGTGCATCGCATTTGACGACACCCTCATCCGAGAATTGAAAATCGTTTCCGATGATCTCTATTCAGACCAAGACAACTGTGGAATCAGGAAAAAACCCTTTTTACCGCATCAGCAACCATAACCTTCTTCCAAATCGGATTACTTTGAAAGGAGGAGAACCTTGACTCCGACGTCATTCTTCTCTTGTAAACCAGTCAAATGAGATAGATATCACTTGGATTTATTGGATATGCAGTGAGTGAGTGATCGGTAATTAGATGGCATGAGGGGGAAACGTGGCAGTCTTGTTTGAAAGGAAGCGAGGCTCACCTTGTCGCACGCGATCGACGTGTCTACAATGGCGGCTGACTCGACGATCGGTAGCCAGCCGATGAGCCAAAGAAAAAGCATCAAGAGGTGGAATCGATTCGAGAGTAATAAAAAGAAGAAGAAGAAGGAGGTGGAAAGAGACAGAGAGAGAGACACACACAAGTAGAAAGCAGATGGGACTGGGTGGGCGGTCGGAGGGGCGGATGGCGTAAGAATAGGTATAATTGGAGGAGCGCGCAACGCACACAGAAGGAGGGACGAAAAAAAGGAAACGAGCGGGTGGTAATGACATGTTACTGTGGAAGGACAACTACCTAATTATGGGCACGAGAAAAGCGACTTTTCTCGGGTTACGCAACTTCTCAAACTGGGGGAGCTTAGGCGTGCGGCACGGGGTGGATCAAGTTGAGCGACGTCTCGCGGTCCCTTCCTACCGACCGGACAGCCATACCGTTCTTCATGTGGTACTCGATCAGCTCCGATATGTTGTTGAACTGCCGGTCTTTGGTACGTACTCTCTGAAAAGAACTCGGATTAGGGGGGAGAAGCTGAGATCATTCGAGATATCAGACTACTGACGATCGAGAGAGGTGTGAAACGGTGCGAGACTCACTTGTTGGTTATCGAGGAGAATCAGGTGCTTGTGTTCGTTGTCGACAGTGATTCCGCTCAACACGAACTGTCCCGGAGTGTGATCGCTTTGTCTGAACCCTCGAGTTTCGATCTTTTCCTGACCGAGTCGCTCACCTAACAAGAAAGTCTCCTGGATTCGCGAGCAGTGCCTGTGCGTCGTCCCTCGAGAGATTTCCGTGGTACCACACTTGCCTCTTCACGTCTTCCATCACACTCGGAGCCCGCACGTTCGAAACGAACGACATCCGGTTCTGAGGCGGATTGTCCCTACGCACCGGAACCGTCGGTGCCGCGAACCCGTCGTTCGGCGGGGTCGCCTTGGCCTGCACATCGCTCGCCTGCACATTGATGGCCGCGCTCAGCACGTCGATCAGTTTCTGCACCTCTTTACTCGCGATCACGTGACACCTGCGGTCGGAACCGTCCTTATTCTTGGCAATGTAGCCGAACATGTTCTCCGTGTCCGTTCCCTTTTGTCCCTGGGCGCCGAACGAGAAGAAAGCGAACGGGTGCCTCTGGATGAGTCGGTTGCTTCGGATCACTTTGATCATTTTGGAAGAGACGTTCAGGTCGACTGGGAAGTTTTCCTCTTTCACCTCCCCTATGACCTGAAATCGATGCGACGATGGAAGGGAGAAGGTAAACAGTGTGACTCACCCGACTGACTACCGGGTTGATTTCCCTTTTCTGACACTCCCCGACTGTCGCTGCCACGTGTTGTATGCATTCTCTGAAAGGATCGGAACACACTATCAAGAGACCGGAAAGAGTGACTCACGTTACCACCTGCACTCTCATTTCGGAAACCATCACACTTATCGACTCGACGACTGGAACGCTTCCAAGATACTGAAAAAGTATGTTCTTCTTTATCTTCAGACGCGCGGGAGTGTCTTCATCTGACTCTTTTCTCGAAAATTCCCATTTGATCTCGTTCGCAATCAGCGGCACTTGTTCATCACGGACTGCAGTGAAAATCGATAAAACTCACAGTTGCGGCGAGGGTGACTCCACTGCTTCTCAGCTCTTCCGCGAACTTCGGATCTACAGTCATGGCGAAAAGAATGAATTGTTCCGGACTGATAAAAACCTCTTTCGAGCCAATAAGGAATGAAAATGAAGCGGAGAGTGCAATGGAGTGAACAGGCAGCAGAGGGCGCGAGGGAAACGGACGGGTGCGGAGACTGCAGAGAAGCGAGCGAGCGGGGCGAGATGGCCGAAGCACTGGCGGGAGATTACGGGAGGCAGCAGATAGCCCATCATCCCGTGACGGGCAAGTGACTCACTTCTGAAAGGAAGAAAGAAGGAAGCAGCGAAGAGGTATGTTTATTCTGAGCAACAAAACAATCTTATGTACACGTATTCCTGGGATATTGGAGACTCTGGTCAAGGATATCAGGCTCTCTGGAAGGAGAAAACGAGGGCTACTGGAGCATCCACTCGGGAGGCTGCACGAAGAAGACGCCGCCGTCGGTGGCGCAGTACGTCGGACACACTCCACGGTTTCCTTCCTCCCCTCGTTCTCCGATGAGTCCTTCCGCTCCGGCGGCTCCGTCGTTTCCGGGGAATCCTGGTTTTCCCTTCTTTCCGCGCGGTCCTTGGGCTCCCATCGGTCCGTCGATTCCGGGCATTCCGGGCGGTCCAGGCGGTCCGAACTCTCCTTCTTCGCCCATCGGTCCCGGTGGTCCGGGAATGAAGGGTTTCGGCGAGGCGTCAGCTCCGGAGTCTCCCATCTCTCCGTCCAATCCGGGTATTCCTTGTGGACCTTCGGCTCCTCGCGGACCCATCTTTCCATTCTCTCCGCGGATTCCGTTCTTTCCGGGTACTCCAACCTTTCCTTGATCACCTTTGGTTCCCTGAGCAATAATCGTTTCAAAAGAAGACTTGTTGGCGAGTTACCGTAATGCCTGGCAGTCCCTGGACTCCTCTCGGACAAGGGTCCGAGCACAGTTTCTTGTAATCGACGGGTGGCTCGCAAGGCAGCCGGGCCGGCAGTCCAGGGGCCCCCTCGGATCCTTTCGGTCCGGGCAGTCCGTCTCTCCCGGGAAGACCGGGCGGACCCTGCGGATGTCTGCAATCGCACTCCCTTTCCCTCGCCGACTGTCCCGTCTCTCGGAGGAACTCGTCGATCTCGTCTCGCTTCTGTCTCGTTATGTTCCAGAATTCGCTTCCGATGTCAGACAGTATCCCTTTCATCTCAACTACACTCTCCTAAACAAAAAGTTAATCGAGAATGGAATTCAAAGAAAACCTGGCAGTAGTTGGCATCGTTGACAGTACTCTGGAGAGCCGGACGAAGAATCGAAGCGAGTGGATGGACAGAAATGAGGAACGAGGACATTGTGGAGAGGGAAACGAAGAGGGAGACGAGGATCGTCGCTGCGTAGGCAGCTTCTCGAGTCGACTCGTTCATCGTCTAAAAGCAGAAGAAGAAGGAGATAAACAACGGAGAATATGGGCAGAGGAAAGTGAAAAAATGGACGGAGAGAGAAACGGAGAAGGAGAAACGAGAGCGATTATGGGAGTGACCCAAAAACACGGATCCGGAAAAGGGGGATCGAAGCAGCGGGCGACGGGCAGAGAAGCAGACACACACACACTTTCGCCTTCTTCTCATCACAATGAAGACGTAATCAGTGGAATGAGGCGAGAGACACTCCATTTACTCGTTTCTTCTTCTTCTTCTTCTTCTTCTCGCCCGCGTATAAAAACGACAGACGGGGGATCCGAAGCATTCGAAATGAAGCGACTCGTTCTGGTGGGCACATTCCCGATAGTGTTCCTCATTTGTGTTGCTTCTCTCATATTCAATGATGTTCTCGAGTTCGAGCACGGTCTTCTTGTGGCCAGTGAAGAGTATCGGACGACTATGAGCAGCATTTCGACCGAGATGCTCAAGATCGAGAAGGTCGGAAGGCAGAAGAGGTGACCCTACAGCACTACGACTGATATTACGGTAGCGATGCACATGTATAATGATTTGAATAGCTGCAGGTTTTGACATTTCCACTAGTTTCGAGACCCGAGTGATCAGTATATTTCTGTTCAACACATTGCAGAGCTTACGCGGAAGGGAAGAAATGCACCTGCTCATCAACCATCTCCAAAAAGTGTCCAGTTGGATCAAAAGGTCTTCCGGGAGCTCGTGGTGAGTCTGAAGAAACAGGTGACTGCTTTCATGAGACTGTGATAGGATCCGACGGTCTGCCAGGGATCAAGGGAATGGATGGATTGAACGGAGAAAACGGACACAGCAACATGGGCATTAGTGAGCGAAGCCAGTGTAGTCTTGAAGAAGTGAAAGTATTCCAGAGATGTCCCATGACGGTTGCATCCGATGCCCAGCGGGTCCTCCGGGGGCTCCGGGAGATCAGGGATCTCCAGGAGAACCGGGACATCCAGGGAAGAGTGGACCTGCAGGCCCTGATGGATCGGACACTGTCGGGCCGATCGGGCCTCCCGGTCTACCAGGACAAGACGGGGTCGATGGAAGTCGTGGAGAGCCCGGAGTCGATGGGATGGATTCCATCCGAATCACGTCAGCTCCTGGGAAGAGAGGGATGCGAGGCGACGAGGGATGCAAAGGATCAAGAGGAAGTCCGGGAAGCACTGGGAAGGCGGGAGAGCCCGGAAGAGCGGGAGCCGTCGGAGAAAGTGGCAAGAACGGAGCCAGCGGACAGAAGGGACCGCCCGGAAAGGTGGGCAGGAGCGACTTTCAAAGCGACGTGATTCAATTTGCAGATCGGACTTCCGGGAGTGCCTGGCAAAGACGGAACATACTGCAGATGTCCGGAACGGAACAGTTACGATGTTTATCCTTGAAAATGGTTCATCAGATGCAATAAATACGAGAAGAAAAACGAGCACTGACGGAGGTGTGATACCCGAGAATTTAAGGAGGAGCAAAGCGAAAAAAGAAGAAGAGGAGGAGGTTCCAGAGAATCGGAACAAGACGAAACGAGATATAAATCAGAGGGAAACGAGACTAGAATCGTCATGATGATCGGAATTGAAAACATTAGAATCGGAAGAGTTAGGTGCACACGTGGCACGATTGCGGACAACGGAGTCTCATCTCGGGCCAGTTCTCGCAAGCTCCGCCTTGAGCCCACGAAGGGCACAGCGAGTCGTGGTCGACGCATCTGAAGACGTGAAGATCAGAAGGGGGTTCGGGAGAAGAGGGAGACGTACCTTTTGGGAGGCGATCTGTGGGTGTTCGACGGCAACTCGATCGTCTTCGCCGCGATCACTTTCACAGCTTCCCATGTCTCGCGCGCCGTCGGGATGATCTGGTTCTCGGCGAGCAGGAAGCCGTCCCACACCTGCTCCTCGGGTCTCAGTTCGAACAGGAACGAGTACTTCACGTGCGCTTTTCCTTTCGCCCAGTCCTCGGATCCTCCCGATGCCGGGTCTGAAACGACGTCTCCACTCAGAGTCCGACGATTCGGGTGAACTCACAGAGAGTGTCGGCTCCAGTTCCCACTTTGTACTGCGTGTTGTAGACGCTGTTCAAAGCCTGCGCGGCACTCAATGCGGTCGATCTCTGCAATCAATTCGCGTCGCCGTAATTGGAAATGCAAATCGAATCGGTGTCCTCTTACCAGGTCATTCAGATCATTTGAATACGTCCTGACTTGATGCCCGAATGGATACATCAGGATCTGCGAGTACGAATGGAACGTCAGGAACGTCGAGATGCGGTGTCTCTGCACAAAGTCCCGGACGGCGGCTGTCTCGGGTTCCGAGAACGCATACGCTCCCTGGTAGATCTCCGAGCACGGGTCCGTCGAGGATCCGACCTGTCCGAAGAACCAGTCGAAGTTCCTGTTCAGATCGACACCCTGGCAGCAGGTAGTGGTCGGTGGCTGGAAGAGGCCTGCAAACCGTTCGTCATGACCCGCCGGCAACAGCCCGCTCTTCCGCACCTGTCGCCTGTTGTATGCACTTGGGAGGTGACCTATTCTTACGCCACAGCCGGATTTCCGGATCATTGCTGCTGCGACTGTACTCGTATCCGTCCGGATTGAGCAACGGCACAATGTACCATTCCAACTGGTCGACAAACTGTCTTATTTGCGCGTCTTTGTCGTACTGGGTCACGAGTTGATGGATGAAGTAGAGGACTGTGGAGGGGGAGACCCATTCGCGGGCGTGGATTCCGCCGTCCACCCAGATGCCTCTCTTCACTCCGCCGTTCCGTTTGTTGGTGATCTGAACGAAGGGAAATGAGAGAGAGCTTCGGATTTGTTGGATGAAACCTTGATCAGAGGAATCTGTCTTCCCTCGTGAGTTGTTCCAATCGGCTGGACGGAAACTAGCTCCGGGTAAGTGATAGCCAAAGAGTTCAGGTAGTTTATGACGTCGGCGAACGAATGGTACTGAGCGAGGTTGAATTGAACCTGGAACGTTCGGTCAGTTTCCCGGAGACTTCTTGCCAGCTCCGGCCGGAACTTTATGAAACGAGACCGTTCCTCGGCTTGATACTCACCTTCTGCTCCCTCCAGTCGTGTAATCGCACCTGTTTGCGCAACTTGTCCCGTTTCTCTTTCTGCTCAACGATGACCCTGTAATACGTGCTTTGATGCAGCTTCCCGTTCCTCCCGGGTCGACAGTCCGTGACGAGCCAACAATGGCTGATCCGCCTCCGCCGCCCCGCGCACGTTCAACTGCATGCATATTATAGCGACAGGAGGGCGGAGAGAAAGCGAGTGTAATTCGGAAATCAAGTTAGTCGGTCCTCTTCGTTTTCCTTCCTCATGATTTGTGTGTTACAAATAAAGAGCGCCCTGGCGACAGGTTTCGCGATTCATTTTCGGTTTGTTCGGGGCGAAAGATGCCATCGTACTCACTTCTGGACGTCGTCGATCATGACGGAGTGCGCGATCGAGTGGTCGTCGAGCTGTTGCAGAAACACGGGAGTCTTCTCGTCCGAAATCATCACGTGCACCTCCTTCCCGACTTCCGACGGCGACTTCCAAAAGTCCAGCTGCAACGACACTCTGTTTGACCACCCGGATCTGTTTCGGTGACCGCCGGGGATTATCCGAAAAGCGCCGCCCGTTCCGTTTTTTGGCAACATAAGGCGAGCGCGTATTCATGTTCATCTCTTCCTCGATACAATGCGAAGTGACATTGATCATGAACATGTCACCCCCTCCAGCTTACACTTTCAAAGGGCCCAGAACAGGTTGGGCAACCCCCGAGGCCGTTTATACATATAACAATGTAACACGCTAAAAAAGGGGGAAAGTGATGATCAGCGAAGCGCGCTTATTATGAGAAATCGTGGGGAAGAGGAACGTACTTTCACGTCGTGCAGATACAGATTGTGCAAGATGTCCACTTGGTCCTGAGTCGTCGGCTGCACTCGCCATACTGTGAACTTTCTGGAAAGGGGTCACTTTCTTCGACAGCAAAAGGTGAAAAGGATCTGAAAGTGTATGGGATATCCAATAAAACAACGGAAAAGTCCAGTCGAATGGATCCACTCGACTTTCGTTTTTTGCGCGATCATAGATAAGATGCGCGGATTTAGCGGCTATGTCATGCAATTATTATTATTATTATTATATCTCTTCTAAACACAAGAGAGACTGGTTCTGGGCACGAGTGAGAAGATCCGAGAGAGACAAGAAGACAACCTACTTCTGGTGGGCCGATGTCTCCGGCGCGAACGGCACGAGTAGGAGAAGTAGTCGGAGGAGGAGGATGGCGACGACGTTCGTCGTCATCTTCTCAGTTTCAAAGGAATCGTCAGTGGCGGCCGATGCCCTCGTGCGTGCGTCCGTCGTCGGCGCTGGTGGTGGTGGCCCCCCGAAGTGTTCGCGCGATGATCGCACGCAGACGGGCAGACAGTCTCCGCCCTCACTCCCCACCCTCTTTTTTCCTCCGCGCGGAGAGGCACACCCGCCTGCGCGCGCCCGCGGCAATACCAGAAGGCGAGGAAGCTGAAGAAGGAGACGAAGAAGCGTCGGGGGGCGAAGAGGCTGAAGAAGCAGAAGCACGACGCATTGTTTGCGCAACCGTCTCGCCTGTTTGTTTTCGCATCTTTTCTCTGGGTCGCCCCTCCGACGGTCTTTCGGAAACGTGTAAATCGGTTTCGAAGCTCGCAGCTTTCCGCCTAAGAGGCCTTAAAAAACCACGGCGGCGGGAGTACAAAAGTGAAGAGGCCACTTCGGAATCGCACTTTCTTGACTACTTTGGAGCACCCGACCGAGTGACCGCTCATCGAAATAGAACGAGGGAAAGCATTCGAGCTACTCGGTAAGCAGCTTATTCGGGAAACAGAGGAGAGTGTCCGGATGCGAGCGGAAGACCGTACTCTCGGGGCGACGGAGGAGGCATCCATCCGATTCAGGCCCGGTCGGCGGCACTTCCGGACGTCTGACCAAACATTTCTCGAACAGACATCTCGTCCATTTCCGCTGCCGGAAGCAGAAAAACACAAAACTCTCAGTCTTATCAAGAAGATTTGGGCGGAAAAAATCGGGAACAATGAATACTTGAAACAAGTTTATTGTTCAAAAAAACTTTTAAAAATACAAAAAAAAGAGGATTATTTACTCAGACTCGATGGAGAAGGTGAAGTCCTTCGGAGGCTGTAACAGAAAGGGACGTCTTCTGGGAAGTGGCCGGGGAGAACCCACCTCTGTCTTGGCCTTCCAGCCCTTCTTGCCGTAGCTGCACAGCACCGTCACCTTCTCCTCCTTCTCCTCCAGCCATCTCTTCTTTCTCGGCTGCTCCTTCTTCGAACTGCGGTCGTAGCACACTTCTTCTCTCAGTGAGTTTTCGGCTGATCCGCTTCCCGGAGCGGGCGGATTCGTGGAAGAAGGATCGGTCTCATCGACGGCTTCCGAGTGGATCGGCACTTGGGAAGAGGGCGGCAAGCTCTTCGCGACGGCAGTTCTCTTTTTCGGAGCAGTCTTCCGTTTCTTCTGGGTGCTCATCGTCTTCTTCTTCTTCTGTTGCTTCTTCTTCGATTTGCTCTTCTCGCTATCCTCGTCGTCGTCGTCTTTTTTCTTCATACAGAAGCGCCAGACGACGAAAACGATGGCAGCGACTATCAAAACGGCCACGATTATGAATATGACAATTTTGGTCCATGAAGAACTTGAATCGCCTGCAACGTGAGACTCAGAAGTTCGGAGGCTCCCTGAAGTCTTACTTTCATCCTTAGTGTCGGGCTTTTCAGACATGTCGGGAACAAATACTGAAAGATCGAATCGCCGAACGGGAAATGGCGAGCACACGTCGGTCTGATTTCACTGGGAAGTCCGCTGCCAGTGCGTGGAAGTGTTATCTTCTTCAGTTCACGTCGAAAGAGAGACACACCGGGTTACGGTGGAAAGTGATCAACCATCAGAAGAGATAGCTGTTCGTGTACTTTTGATTGCCTTCTTCTTTCGAATTCGTCATTGCGGAAACGATAATCGATGTCGGCAAGTACTTGCGTCATGAAACTGATCTGTGGCAATCGGTGAGCCGGGATGTTCTCCTTCCGAAGCTTGGGCATGTTCGATCATTTCTCGATCTGTCTTCGTTTCACTTGAACCCTGTTCGCTTTTAGCTACATGTCTTCGAGATTTGCATCCACACAAACAGTTATTCTAAGCTTCTAATCGGCGAGAGATCGTCTCAAAGTTCAGACAAAAACAGGCATCCTGCCTCCCCGGGGGGGATCTCGATGCGAATCGCAAAGTCTTCGCCCCCCGTCGCCTTCTCGGTCTCACCCCCCGCTCTACCTGTTTTTTCTCGTGTCTTCCTTCCCGCTGCTTTCTCGCTGTGGGGCCTCGAAGTGATTAGACGGTATGGTTTTAAGGGATAGATTTCATCTTCTTCGTCTTCTTCCCTTTCCCCTTGGCCCCACACACACACACCGCTTGTTTTCGAAATAGCATGGACAGGTGCGGAGTGCGGAAGACGTTTAGACGGAACAGGATTCGAGTGCAGAAAAAGGAGAGGAGGCGGTGACGACGACGACGACGACGACGTGGAGTAGACGACAGCAGAAGAAGAAGCAGAAGAAGAGGAAGAAGAAGCAGAAGCAGATGACGTCGGCCACGCAGCTCTTACTCTGCTTCTCGCTGGTCTCTCTATCCACACAGTCCTTTTCCGTTTATCGATTACTACCCAAATCACAGACGGACTTCCAAGCTATTCAACGATTATACAAGAATGCCACAGATCATGACGTGAGTACTCACGGAACCTTTCGAAACCTTCTGATTCTTTACAGCTAAACTTCTGGAAAACGGGCAAAGACAAGCATGGATTCTGGGATGTGATGGTCGAGCTGAAGAATGAGAAGTTCTTCCTCGACTACCTCCAGACGAACGACATCTCCCACTTGAAAACAATAGAAGACGTCGAAAAGTGAGTTCTCTAGGTGCTCCCTCGCCATGTAGTCCACTTCAGACTCATCACTAAGCACGAGAATAACAATACGCTCTCGAAGATGTTCCCCCGACTGTGGGACGACTCTTCCTCGGGACACTACGACTTCCACACTTACGGGTCCTACCAAAGAATGACTGACTGGATGAAGCAGCTAGTCGCAAAGTATCCCAAGATGGTTCAGTACATAACAATCGGAAAGACGACGGAAGGAAGATCCATCGATGGAGTCGAGGTGAGTGATCTGATCGGATCCCGAGACATTTCCTCCTGTTCTCAGATCGGAGGAGACTCGCGAACCAAGAAGATCTTCTGGATCGACGGAGGCATCCACGCTCGAGAGTGGGCGGCTCCCCACACCGCTCTCTTCTTCATCCATCAGGTACGCCGATTCGTTTCGCTTCCTCGAAAAAGTGCGTTTCCATTAGTGGAAAGTCATAGTTTTACACGTTTCGTGCGGCTGCGGCAGAGGCGAAACTTGATAAAAAGTGGAATTGCGCAATGTTCCGTCTCTGCAGCTTACTTCCCGATCCAACGAACCGGGCATCAAGAAGCTTCTCGATGAGATCACATTCGTCGTCGTGCCGTGTCTGAATCCGGACGGCTACGAGTTCACGAGATCCTCCACCAATCCGCACGTCCGTCTTTGGCGCAAGAACCGCTCGAAAATGCAGTGCCGAAAGGATATCTGGGGCCGTAACCGGTGTTGCCGAGGCGTCGATTTGAATCGAAACTTTGATTTCCACTTCAGAGGTTCGTCTTCTTTTCCCTCTTCTTCTCTCAAGTGTTCGGTAACCGAACAAAGGAAGGAAGAGAGACGATCTTGAACTTTGAACTTTCAGAAAGTGGCACGAGTGACGACCCGTGTTCGGAGATCTACCAGGGACCGGCTCCGTTCAGCGAGCCCGAGGCGAAAGCGGTCCGCGATGCTCTTCTGTCGGCCAGGTACCGCGGGAGGACTGAGGGATACATCACTCTGCACACCTATTCCCAGGTTCTCTTATCACGTCTCGCCTTATCATATTTCGTTTGTTCAGATCTGGATTCACCCGTACGGACACAAAAAAGACGCGTATCCCGGAGATATCAAGGATTTGGTGAGTCTCGTTTTCTCTTCTCCAAACGATGTTTCTTGTGAAGTACGAGGTGGGCAAGAAAGCGGCTCAAGCGCTGAAGAGAGTCTACGGCACCAAGTACGTCGTCGGAAGTGGCGCGGACACGCTGTATCCGGCATCCGGAGGCTCCGAAGACTGGGCGAAGCACGAGGCGAAGGTCAAGTTCGTCTACTTGTTGGAGCTGAGACCAGACGAGAAGAGTGAGTTCGCCGAGTGTGTCGGAGTGGCGGAAAGTTCGAGTTTCAGACTGGGACGGGTTCATTCTGGACGAGAAAGAGCTGATTCCGACGGCCCGCGAGACGTGGGAAGGCGTGCGGGTTGTGGCAGAGGCCGTCCTTGATAGGATAGTGGCCGCCAAGTCCTCGACTCCCAAAGGCAAGTGATTACCGCTTTTTCGTGTCTAGGTGGGACTTTTTGTTGTAAATATCGTCGAGATTCATTGTTTTCGAGTGGAAGCGTACTTCTGAACCGGTTGATCGCAATTATCTGTTGACAGTTTCAAACTTTACTGTTTCGCATAAATGGTTTTCCTTTTTGCAAGTTGTGGAACGAAAACGAAAGCGTTCCGGCTTCAGTGATTCAGGAAAAAACGAATCATCGAAAGAGCGGTCACTTGGCACAGTGCCAGAATGTGTAAATTCTCGCCGAGAGGGGACATTTCGGACCGATTTGAACCCAGACTATGCAAACAGACAAACATGAAGAAGTTGAAGAGACAGAAACTGTCACATTCGATTCCGCGGATTCAGAAGGCCGTGAGGGGGGAGCCGTCGGAGCAGAAAACAAGGCGTGTTGCTAAATTTAGAAGATGGTTCTCGTGAAACCGATCCCCCCCCCCCCCCCCACTCGTTGACTCATTGTCCCGTTTCTCTCTTTCCAGAAGCTCCCAAAGCGCGCGGATTCCGATTCGGCGACGGCACAGAAGGATCATGTTTCGATGTGCGGCACGCGTGCAAACGGTGGGTGCAGGAGCGCGAGGAACTGTGTCGGACGGTTCCGATCTTCATGCGCGAGAACTGCGCCTACTCGTGCTCCTTCTGTTGACCTTCCTCTGACTGTTTTTGTATATATTTCGTTATTCGGCAATAAACCAGCGTTTTTCCTAATTCAGTGTTCACGAACACCGCTCTCCTCGAGCCTCCGAGCCTCTTCCCTATTTGTCTTTCCCCCCGCCCATCGGCTCGGCCGCGCGCGCGGTGACCTCTGAGAGGCGCATCTCTTTTGTCCACAATAATACACGGCTCCTCTTCAAATATGACAAAATGTCAAATTTTGGCGCTCGCTTCTGACTCTTGGAGAGCCTCCGACCGTCACAACACACTCGACTCCAGCCATGCGATTACCCAGTCTGCTACTGCTTGTCTTCGGTCTTCTGGAGCAGGCACGAGCCATCCACAACACTGAAACAGCCTTCCAGTTCCAAAAGTGAGCCTTCGTTCCAATTTCTCGACTCCTTGTGTTCAGTTTCAAACTCATTCGCATCAATCCGGAGACGGAGGGCAGTGTGAAGTACCTGCGGAGTCTCTACGAAGACCCCTCTCCGTATGAGCTCGACTTCTGGCAGCCGCCGACCCACATCGGCGCCATCGTCGACCTGACCGTGGCTCCTTCGGATGCTCCGCAGTTCGTTCGAGATCTCGAATCGAAGAACATCAACTACATCGTGGCCGTCAATGATCTCTCCAAGTAGGTCAACTCAGGTGTCATCCGAGAGAAGGACCCTTCATTTCAGAGCGATCGAGAGCGAACGAAGCAGCGATAAGTTCTACAATCCGGTCTCCGGGTTCGCATACGACAAGTACAACAGTTTGGAGGAGATCCACACGGAAATGAAGAGGCTGAAGAAGGAGTACCCGACGATGATCACCCTGATCGACATCGGGCAAAGTCACGAGAACCGCACGCTTCTCGTCATGAAGGTCAGCTGTCATCTCCACACTTCTCCATCAAGTTTTCAATTCTGCAGATAACCGGGAAAAGAAATCCGTTGGGATCGAAGATTTCGATGTGGATCGACGCGGGAATCCACGCGAGAGAGTGGATCGCCCCCGCCACCGCCATGTACATCGCCCACGAACTTCTTCTCGGATACGAGAACGACGCCGCCGTGGCGAAACTGATGGATCACATCGACTTCTACATCCTGCCCGTCATGAATCCCGACGGATACGAGTACTCGCGAGAGAAGAACCGGATGTGGCGGAAGAACAGAAGCCCGGCCAAGTGCCATCGACAGCATTTCAGCACTGTCTGTTGTTCCGGAGTCGATTTGAACCGCAATTTCGATTGGTTCTGGGCCTGTGAGTCGTCGCTCTTGTGCCTCTTTTCATTTGAGAACTTCCGTTCCAGCCACCGGATCTTCTTCGGATCCCTGCCACGACACATATCACGGATCGTCGGCCTTCTCGGAGCCGGAATCGCAGGCGGTGCGTGATTTCCTGGAGCAGAACACTCCGGAGTCGTTCATCTCTCTCCATTCCTACTCCCAAATGTGGCTGATCCCGTACGGACACCGCAAGCAGAGCTATCCCCAGGACTACCACACCGGCCTACGGCCTCTGGCTCTCCGAGCCACGAAAGCTCTCTACGAACTCTACGGAACAAAGTATCAAGTGGGAACTGGCGCCGATTTGATGTGTGAGTCTCGTGCTGTTATAAGAAAAGGGTTCGAAGAGGATCGCATTGCAGACGAGGCGTCCGGAGGATCTCACGATTGGGCGAAGGGACAGCTGAAGGTCCCGTACGCCTACCTCATCGAACTGAGACCGAAGAACACGATGATGGGACACGGCTTCCTGCTGCCAGAGAGAGAAATCGTCCCGACCGGTTTGGAGACGTTCGAGTCGATCAAAGTGGTCGCGGACGAGCTCGTGGCTCAGTTCGTGGAGCCCGTCATTAGAGCTAAGCTCACAACCTCCAGCACGAAGCCTTGTGAGACTCTCGCATCCGTTCCGAATGACTCTTTCCTTGCAGCCATTCCTCCTTACCGTCGAGGATACTCGATCATTGACACGACTACAATGGAGCCGCCAGTAGAGGAGTCGTCCACTCAGAAAACGTCGACGACGTCTTCTTCCTCTACAACTTCTTCCACAACTTCCGCGCCGACGACTACTGAAACCACGACAACGACTACAACGACTACAGCAACAGAAGCCCTGATAACCACCTCTTCTGCCCCAACGACGACGACCACCACCACTGAAACGCCTTCAACAACTTCTGAAGCGACGACGACGACGACAACGAACCCACCGACTACAGAAGACGTGAGGATTCAAGAGACGACGTCTTCTAAAACCACTGAAGAGGTTCGTGCCTTCTGAACCTCTCTTCCGGAAAGCTGTTTGTTCTCAATCTACGCTGTTTTCAGGAAACGAACACTCCGCTGAAATGCATGGACTACGGAGATTACTGTCGTTTGTGGGGAGTTCTTCAGCTGTGCTACAGGGACCAGGTGTCCAAACTGTGTCCGAAAACGTGCGATACCCGATGCTCTTTCTCCATCTGATCTTCTGTTTGTTTCCCAGTTCGGAAACGTTTCGAGTATGACATATTGTCAATTGAATCTGTATATTTATGAAAAGAAAACGAAAAATGCAAGAATGAAACATCCGTTGAACGTTGACAAGAACATTTTGAAACTGACGGAAAAAGGCGGGAAATGTCGGGAGTGGATGGTTGGAAGAAGGACCCTGAGAAGGGAAAGGGACCCGCGTGACAGGTGACACCAGGGCACGAGGAGGAAGTGTTAGCGAGGGAGGCGGTTAGAGCATGAAAAGCTACGAGGTAAAGCTAGCGAAAAGGGTTTCGTGTGAGTTTGGATGGGTAGCGAGACAGAGTGTACAGACAATTATGGCTGGGAAGAAGGAGAGGAGAGCGGAATCATCTCTTGCGCTTCCGCGGAAGTGTCCTCTTCGGAATCGGTCTCCGAAGAGCGGGAGGACGAAGAGCTGCGGCCGAAGAGCAGGTCCGAGAAGGTCTGGTCGAAGACGCGCAGCGGGAATTGTGAGAGGATGCACGGAAGGAGCACGAGGCCGTGGAACATGCCCCATATGACGACCAGCAGGATCGTCTTCACGAACACCATCGGGAGGTAGTTCTGGAGGATGGCGAGAGGAAGAACGCAGAGAAGAGTTGAGAAGGCCGACTGGACCATCGGCCAAAGCACGTTCGAGAGCGAGTTGACGACGCGATCCTCGGCAGTCTTCATCTCGATCTTCTTCACGATTCCGTCTTCTTCGTACTCTTTGAATCTGACTTGGAAGTGACAAGCGACGTGAGCCACGAAATCGACGGACATTCCAATCGATACGATGACGGCGCACAGGGTGACCGGGTCCAGATCGAGGTCCCAGAAGCACAGGTATCCGGTGACTCCGATCGAAATCGACAAGATGGCGGCGGTGGCGAGAGCGACGGAGAGGGGGTTCCTGATGAAGACGACGCAGACGGCGGCCATGCATCCGAGAGTCACGAGGGCGTTCGAGATGGCCAGTCCCTTCAGACTGCGCATCTGATCTACGAACATCGCGTTCACGTTCCACACGGAGACGTTGAGCTTCTCGTGCGAGCTG
Organism: Caenorhabditis sulstoni; assembly: GCA_963966605.1. Classification (NCBI taxonomy): domain Eukaryota; kingdom Metazoa; phylum Nematoda; class Chromadorea; order Rhabditida; family Rhabditidae; genus Caenorhabditis; species Caenorhabditis sulstoni. Next base: position 5,290,638 of record OZ016475.1, read on the forward strand.
GCCACGTGTCGCCAATCTTGCATGATCTGGATCCGATCATCCCACGAAGTCACGTTCTCGTAGGCGAAAATGAGTTGCAGCTTTCGGATGGGAACTCTGAAGTCGGAAATTACACATGTGAACTGAAGCGGAGACTAACGGATTCGTGAAGTTCAACTTCATGGTTCCCTTGTGATGCTTGTAGATCGGATTCGCCAAAAAACCGGTGAGCTTCTGGAAAGTCGAAGAGACCGAAGTAGGTTTCGGATCTGGTTGAGAACTTACACTGAAATCGAAGACTTGCGACGTGTTCTGAACGGTCTCCGCCTCGTAGTCGAAGTCTTCGGCCCCGACACCGTAGAAGTAGGTCTGGTAGTCTCTAATCGGAGAAATCGTGTACTCGGCGCCGCGACAGTTCTTCATCGATTCGAAGTCGTGCACCAGTCTCCCGAACGACTCCAGTTCCACGGGATCGCTGATGTTGAGCGGGCTGTTCACAATTACAGTAACCGGGTAGAACTCTTTCCAGACGGTCTCTTCTATGATCCGGTTCGGTTTTCGGATCGGCGTCTCCAGCGGAAGGATCTTGGCCGTGTTGAGGACAGCGCGGATGCCAAGGGTGCCGTAGATTCCGAATCCCCAGTAGACGAGTCCGGAGATCATCAGAAAAGCAAACATCCAGCGGCTGCACACGAACTTCGCGTACACTCCCAGGGCTTTGTTGAACGTCTTCTCGAGCTGAAAATCACAGAGTTCGTCGATTCAAGAATCAGTGCATGAGCTCACCTTGCTCGGTTCCGTGACTCGTTCACTCAGAAGAAGAACCAGCACTGGACAGAAGAAGGTCAGAGTGTAGACGTAGGCGAGAAGCAGCGAGAAGGCGCATCCGAGACAGAAGATGGACATTTCTTCGGTCGGATTCATCCATCCGATGAGGAACACGATGACGTTCGTCAGTGTGGTCGTCGTGATAGAAGGACCCGCTTCAGCGAGCATGTATCCGAGTCGCTTCCCGGAAGGCAAGTCCGGACTGTGCTGCAGCCAGTTCTGGAGAGTCAGAAAGGCGTCATTGACTCCGATGCCGTTGATCAAAAACGGCATTATCATCATGGGCGAGTTAGTCCGGTTTCCGAGCATGTTGTTGATACCGAACGCGGTGAAGATGGCGAGGATCGGAACGAGGAGACACGCGAGCGCAGCGATTCCGATGCGCCACGAGAAGTATCCGTAGTAGGAGGCGGAGACGGAGACGGTGATGAAGATGAACACGATCATCGAGACGATGCCGACGACGAAGTAGGGGGCCATCTTCTGCGCGTCCTTGTTCATCTCCATGTCGACGACTTCCGCCCCGATCACGTTGATCTCGAGGATGCTCTTCGGATCGGCGGAGTATTGGGTCGCGAACTCGTAGACAGCCAGCTCCCACTTGTTCAATTTGTCAGTGTCCTCGAAGGTTTTCACCTCGGAGAGAACCGGCAAAGCGAGCACTTTCATGAATCGGATGTTCGTCACCGGATCCGAGTCGTCAGTGGTCACTCCGAAGAAGTTTCTCTCGAGGTGCAACTGGTACCCCATTACGGTGGCGATCGGATAGTTCAAGTGATAGCCGTCGAGCTTCGGATCAGCGGATTTCGTTTTGTAGGCGGACAGAAAGTACAGCAAAATGTCGTTCGCCTGACAGTAATGGCCGCAGAAGTCGGAGAACTTCATCTGATGCCCTTCTCCGACGTCAGCTGTAAGGTTCTTGGAGATGTGCAGCCATTGCTGAAAAGCGAATGGAATTCGTCGAGCAGCGGGGATACGAAGCGCACCTTCTGAGCCTCTTCGAGGTACTCGAACCGATGCATCGATCCTTCGTCTTTCGCCGTTATCAGCACCGTCGTCATCACCGGATCGCCTTCGGATCCCAAAAACTCACGGTAAATGCGATTCTCGAGCCGAGCTTCCGAGTTCGTCGGCGTGTATCCGTCTCGGACGTTGTCCTTCAACTGCAGTCCGATGCTTCCCACTGAAACATCTGGGATCTTTTGCAGAAGATCTACTGATAATTACGTCCAGCCGAGCACATGATGGCGGTGGCGATGATGAAGGGGACCGGAAAACGGCCGATGATTTTGCCGCACGCCTTGTACATGTCGGCCAGCGAGACGTTTTTGAACGGGCCGAGCAGCTCGGAGGTCTTATGACGGGGTCGCGAGCCGGAAGACGAGGAGACGACGGTCGGCCGGTGGATGAACTCTTCGCCCTCCTGCATCTGGCCCGTCTACTGCAAACAAGTACGGTAGGGCGCGAAACTTGGAAGGAGAAGGAAACGAGGGCACGAAGTGATAAACGAAACAAAATGATGCCGCTAACTATAATATTATGTATACGGTTTATGTGCTTTGCGGCGACGAATCGATAAGAAAGAGAGCGAAAAAAGAGTGTGTGCTCTTATAGGTTGTAGTCGTCGAGCATTCGGAAGGATTAAGTGGGGTATCATCGAATTCAGAAGAGTTATCTGGAATGTCAGAAGACGTCGGGGGATTAGATGGGAAGGACAAAGAATGGGTGTACGAGTTCCTGATGACGTCCGGAAGGTTTCGAATTTCATGATTGCTGAGTTTCTTCTCGTTTCGCAAAAGTGTCGAAAAGAATTGGAGATCGAGAGGCGACGAAAGAGTCAGTTGTTGTGACGTGGCAGAGACGCCTCCGGGAGGTCGGACTGACACTGCCACGGAGGCCGTTTTATACAGACTCGTTCGCTTCGCAAAAGTGTCAATCAGACGGAAGACGGTTTCTTATCAGATTATGAATGTGTAGCCACCAGTTGAGCCGTGCTGGAATGCTCGAAAAAACCGAATGACGACGATGATAAGGGAGACACAAACTGTGCTGTTTCTCTCTCTCTCTCTTCGCACCCGGGCCGACGTTTTCGTCGTTTCTCCGTGTGCCTCCCTCTCTCTCTCTCTTTTTGTTCCCGCCGTCGAAACGAATGAATCACAACACTTTGAAACATGAGAAATCATAGGAAGAAGGCGAGAAACAACACTCATCGATTGGAAGGACCAACGAGGAAATTCGAAGCGTTCGGGTCAAAGTTCCCTCAAGCGTAGAGAGGGAAGAGACGCAGAGAAGGGGGAAGTGACAGGTGTCCGAGTTATCAGAGAATGCGAGAAGATGCAAAGGGAGAAGACGAGGAGAGAAGCTTTCGGGGGCCTTGCCCTTTTCTTCAGATATTTTGGAAGAGAGCGAGGCGCAGACACAGAGATCAATGGATCAATCTGACGAGCGAATCGCTGGAACGACGAACAGCGGAGCGCATATGGCACGGAGCACGTTGGCAGTGGAGCGCACTCCCGATCAGAAGACAACTCGACGAAACGATTCAATGTGAATTCTCAGTGCGAATCGAGTGCGAACTCGAACTAAAACTAAAACATTTTGATTGTCATACTCGGTTTTTCTCGCGAGTTATGTCAACACGAAACAAGAGTCAATAATCGAGAAGTGATATCCGGCAGGTAGGTAGAGGAGAAAGGACGGATCTGGGGGGAAGCGGCGGATCGAGGAGGAGGAGGGGCGAAGTCTTCCGTATTTGTTCAGGCATCGGTTCAGTCGCTTATCTAAAACCACATGACTCGTTTCTCTCTCGCGCTCTCTTTTCTTGATTTACTGAACGACACACTGTGTGCAGCACAAGAAAAACGGCGTCGACGGGGACGAAAAAACATAAAATTTCGAGTCTGAATTTGTGAGGAGAGAGTGAGTGGGGGAACGAGAGACGCAGACGAAGAGACGGCGGTCGTACAGTCGGAGAGACAGAAGAAGGTGAAGGGGGGGGGGGGGGGGCGAAGCGAGAGGAACCGGTTGGAATTCGAGGGTTATGGATTGATTGTTTCAAAATTGCGAGAGGGCGCGAGACGCAGAGAAACACGAGACCCCCTCCAACTCGGGAGGTGCTTACTATTTTTGAGAGCAGACACGGGACGGGGAGAACTGTTTGCGGAGGCGAGAGATCGTCGTAAATGAGAGTGATACGCGACTGATTTATGAACAAGAAAGAAGAGGAGAAAGAGGGAGAACGACGTCTTTTGGCATATTCTCAAGAGACACTTCGCGAAAGAAGAAGACGGGGCTAACAAGCTCCCATTCTGATTGCCTTCATTTCCGAAACCACGAGGCTGCAAATGCGCTCCATCGCACGACTCGAAGTTCGATGTCAGAGGGTGGAAAAGAGAGTAATTCGATTGAAAACGGGATCGACGTCTAATTGAATGCCACCGAGAATTGCGTAATCATGCGAAACGATTTTGAGAAAACCGGACTGAAAGAGCTGAAAATGAAGAAAAAGGGGGAAGTGACGGAGAAACGAAAACCGTTTTGGAAGCAAAGAGACGCTTTGAATGGGAAACTAGTGATTATGCATTCTTCACGACGGAAAATTTGAATGAAATCGGACGGTTTCTTCAGAAGTCACTCTCGATTTTTTGACGGATTCGTGACTCATTGCGGCCGTGACGAGATTTGAAAACGAACGAAAACAGCGGCTGATTCGAGGCGTTTCCGGGAGGAGAGTAATGAAATTACAAGGGAGGGAGGCGTCTCCTCCGGGGCGTTCTGGAAGAACGAAACGGTCGTGGCGAGACCTGAATCCGACGCGTTCCGACAGAATTCGTGTGCTCAATCGAATGAAAAATAAGAGTTGGCCGCGTTTTTCTCTTCTTTTGGACGCAGAAGAAACGGAGAAAACCAAATTGGTGGCAGCGGAAAAAAGAGAAAATGGAGGAAAAGAGCGAATGAGACGAGTCGCGGAATCCGGATTTTCTTTCCTCCTCCTTCGCAGTCAGATTACTACTGAAAACCGAAGAAATGAGAAGAAACCGGGAGAAAGAGAGAAAAAGAGAGAGAGAGAGAGAGAGAGAGAGAGAGAGAGAGAGAGAGAGAGAGAAAAAGAGAGCGAAAAAGAGAGATAGAAGGAAGAAAAAGAAAAGGAGGGACCGTTCGAAGCAGATGTGACAGATGGCGAGCCAATTGGAATACGAACGGAACAAAGGGGAGAGGCTCTCACCAGCGAGGTCACGAACGGCCCAATTCTGAAAACATATACATGGAGAACTATTTTCGAAACTCGAGAACACTCAAATTGGTTTCCAGCTTGCAACCCCTTCAAAAAATAATTTCGTAACGCAAAAGATGAAATGGGTGGAATGACAAAACTGAGCCGCTTTTCCTCTTCCTCTTGCCGTTTCCCAAGAAAAAGAAACATTTCTCTAACTTTTGGGGCACCACAGAGCACTCTTTTTCTTTTTTTCCCTACTTTCTCAGTGTCTCTTTCTCTCATCTTTCTTTCTTACAAATCGGTAATTTTTGCATTTCGGAAGCAAAACTTGTTCCGAACACACTTGATTGGTTTCACACGATATTACACAGTGACAATTAAGAGAAGATATCTTTTTAGGGCTTTATCTGCTTTGTGAGAGAAGGAATGTCAATGCCAATGAAATGAAAGCGAGACGAGGAGTGGGGCCAGAGGAGGGCGGTTCCATTTGTTTCGGAAGAGAGAGGGGAGACGCAGAGAAGGAGCCGCCAGTTGACCGGTCGCAAGAAGACGGGGACCCTGCACTTGATGAGAGAAAGAAGAGAGTGTGAACACTCGCTTCGTATTCATAACAATGTATAAAAAGGAATAGTTCATTACGGGAATTTCTAGTCGGAATCAATGTAATCGTAGTTCTAAAAGGCTTCCAGCGCGATGAACAACGAAAGATTGTTGTGAAAGGCGGCAGTCATCGAAACAACCACAGAGAGTCTCCAAGCATGTTTCCAAGCAATAAAGGCGCAGAAGCGGGGTTAAGAGGACACTAATAAGTACATACCCAGAGCCTAAGCAGTATCACAACACGAATTATCACAAACCATTGTTTAATTAGAAAAAGGCAAAAAAGTGGTGTTTTTGGGAAGGCGGGAGGGAGAAGGGGCGAGCAATATTTGAAAAAGGATCTATTCGTTTCCGAATCCCTCAGTCATTTCAATAGCCATGTTCAATTTCTCAACTAATTGATCGTAGCTTCTGTAAGGAGGAAGATCGAGCCGATTGAAGCAGGTGTGCGATCGAGGCAGCCAGTTTTCTTTTCCGACTCGCTCGATGCAGAAGAGCTGCGGACCAGTTGAGCCCATCAGTTCTCCAAAGCCGCCGACCGGCACACGACATGTTCCAGTCACGAATTGCAGGAGACGTGCTCTCTTTTCTTGATCAAGACTGCGGACCCACTGCCAGAACCATGTAACCTGGGAAAGAAGTGAAATAACGGAAAAGTTGCGGGAATAACTGCTAACCTGCTTGCTCTGCGGAGCGTAGTGTCTGTAGACAGTATTGTGTTGCCAGTCATCCACGTCGACGTCCTGCATTCCACACAGCAGGAGTTCGAGCTCTCGCTCGTCAAAGTACTGCATCCATTCGAGTGGGAACACAGAGTTGAACCCAGTAAAGAAAGCTTTCGTTTGCTGCTCGACGCCTCGATTGAATCGCCATTCAACAAGGAGTTCAATGTATTCCAACTGAAAAGAAAGATTCCGCGAATCATTCAGATTTTCGGAAGCAATACCTTGTTGGCCTCAGAAACCGCGATATCAGCACCTCCTTCTTTCAATTCGTAAGTTTTCAGCTCTCCTAGGAGTTCGTAATCTGCGACAAAGTACAGCTCCATATCGCATTCGTCGATGTTGTTGTCCTTGATCCACATCAACGAGTTGTAGATTTCAGAATCGACTTGCTCAATGTCCTTCAGAACAATTTTCTTGTTGAGCATTTTTTTGTAAAATGGCATTGTGAAACCACTGTAAATGAATTTCCCGTGGAAAAGAGCCTGCAAAATTTCATAATTGATAACTGAATCGGCGAATTACTGCTGATACCATGGCAATGAAACGTCCAATATACTCGAAGTATTTGAGATGATCCGGATTAACAAATGACGCAGGATTGATTTGAAGACTGTAGTTGTTATTACCGGCATACATGAACAGGCAGTACATTGGATTGAGAACTTCGTGCGAGAGAAGGAAAAACCATTCTCTGGCGACGCCTCCATAATCGAGCCCTTCTTCTCCGCGGAATTGAATGTAGAGTCTTCTTCGCAAGTCAACTGCATTCTTGCGCATGATTTCTTGGAATGAATCTTCGAAGACGTTATTTCTCGAAACCGTGATCTTGACATGATTAGGAACACTGTTTGACTGAAAATAAGAAATCATTCAAAGGCGTTTAATCAGAAAGCTCTTACAAGACATAAATATCTGAACTGCGCGATTTTCCACCGGAAGCTCTTTTCCATCGCCATTTGCACACCCACAACGCCCAGAGGTCCCACTGGCTTTCCAGTACGTGGATCATTGTAAGTGGTGGTCTTAGTATGGTGGTCAATGAAGAAAGGAACTCCTTGCTCAGTGAATCTCATTTCCCAGCCATCTGGCAATGGCTGATCTGATCCGCCTTGAGTCCGTGGATCCTCCCACTGAGTAGTTCTATTTACATGATTGACAAAGTACACACGCCCGGTATTCGGATCCGTACGCTTCTCCCATCCTTCCGGAAGTGGACCCAAAGGATCATCGGGATTACAGTTCGACTGCTGCAACAAAAAGCGCTGCTCCCATTGGACCATGGCTTGATCTCTTCCAGATTGCCATTGCTCGTGAGCCTCCAGCATATCAGCTGTCGGACGTTGCCAAGTCGTCGTACGAGTGTTATGGTCAACGTAATATACCTGAAAATTTGAAAATTAGACCTGCCGAGTCGGAAGTTACTCACTCTCCCTCTGGGGTCTCTTCTCATCTCCCAGCCGGCAGGAAGCGGCTGAGTAGATGGTCTCTCCCAAGTGGTACTTTTTGTCGTGTGATCTACGTAGTACTTCCGTCCGTACTGGTCGAAACGCATCTCCCATCCATCCGGAAGCTGCTCTTCTGGAGCAATCGTTGCTGAGGCCGCAGCCGTCCCGCCATTCTACAAATGAAAAGTAAACACTACATGTTTGACTACATTAGTCGCACCGCTGGAACCGTCAAAGTATCGCGTTTTGCAGTAGCCGGCCGTCTTGAAGAGGAAGAAGCGGAAGATGAAGTTCCATTGGATGTAGATGCTTCCGAGGTCGTGAAAGCATCCGTACGGCTGGTGCCCGCACTTCTCCGTTTTCTTTCGGCATATCCAGAGAAGATCAGCCCGAGCGTGCCTATTTTCACTGTGTCTTTCGTAATGAGAGAATAGGAATTGAGTTCATTTTTAACTGTAAGAAAAAAGTTGATACCGTTTATTGAAAATTAAACACTTACACTCTCCATTCTCATTTTTCGATACACCCGCTAGCTTCACTTTCGCCACTCCTAAGCAAGAGTCTTCAAAAAGCTTTGCTTTCTGAAGAAGCCGAAATGAGAGAGTTGACGATTCGTTCGCATGAATGTTCAAATGTTCATTCCACTCGGGAGTTGCCGTTTTCTTCTTGACTGTTGTTTTTTTGGGCGCCGCTGACGACGTGTCACTGGTTATTTCGACATAGCAATCGACTGGTTTCGTGAAAGTCGCATTAACAACTAAAAAGAGACAATGGACTACGGGCCACTAGAAACCAGCTACACTAACCTTTCACAGTCACTTTCGAAGGTTTAGCCGACCCATTTTGCTGCGTTGGCAATCCATTGCTTCCTGAACTGCTGGGTTGCTGGGTCGGTTCATCACGAGCCATTCGGTCATGAAAATGACTGAAAGTTGCGAAATTTCAGCTTCTCAAGTGACGTCACATATCATTTTTTTTAAAAAGCAAAAAAAAAACGATTTTAAAAGAAACGTATCACAGTGGTTCTAGCATATCTACTGCATCATTATCGGAAACCGATGTGTCTGAAAAGCGTTTAAAGAGTGAAGAAATCTATAACAGCTTAAGAACTTGCCGCTGGGGGCTGGTCGATGCGTTTTGTCATATGACCTGCACATCTAACCACAAAGCGCCCGCGCATTCAAACGTGTTTGCTGGGGCGCGTTTGCAAAGAATTTGAGGCACAACCAACAAGCAGTGGTGTTTGCCTTCCCACAGAATAGCATGCAGCAGTTTTATTATCATGATGATGCATTGCAGAGACCAAAGAAAAACTATCTTTGTTTAAAAAACTGCATAAGTTTTCCCCGTATGATAAATAGCTTCGTTTTTTTAATTCCGACAATGTATTTCGAAGATATTCTGACTTCGATTCATGTGAACTATAGCTTGGAATTGAGTTGGAAAAATTTACTTGGAACGGAAAACTGGATAAGCAACAGATACAAAAGTTAACAAGAGTATCCGTCAGATCATCAGAAAGCAGGCTACATGGTAAGGCTCATGATGGCATTGACGATGTCATTGTCAGCTTCCTTCAACGCCCTGATAGCCTTGTTCCGAGTAGTGTTGGCCTGAGAGATGACAAGCTCTATGTCCTTCTCCTCGATTCCGGTCGAGTCCTCCTGTAAAATTAAAATTAGCAGAATTCACAACTTTTGAATCACTTCGACATCCTCGTTGTCATCCTCCTCGACGGTCTTGAGCTGAGGCGCCTCGCGAGTTGGCTTCATGTTCTCGATGGCAGACATCTGAGCGTGCTGAGTGAGATCCTCAATCTTAGCCTCTCCGAAAATAATGTAGGTGTCAGATCCTGGGCTCTTGAACACATCAGGCTTGTTGATGACGAAGAGAATGTTCTTCGACTTGCGGATGCAGACGCGAGAGACACCAGTCACCTGCTTGAGTCCAAGCTTGGAGAAAAGCTTGCGAGCCTGTAGTGGAAACATGAATTCTAATCTTTTGGGAAGCTATTCACCTTCTTCTCCGAACGGCTCTGCTTAGCTTGCTTGTCAATATGCTCTCCAAGTCCAGCAGCCTCGGCCACACGTCTCTGCTCCTCGGTGAGCTCTTGCTCGACAATCTCGTTGTCGGAGTCATCGGAACCGTCGACCACCTGCGGCTGGAACGAAAATTGAAGGCGATTAAAAGTATATTCCAAACTGGACACCAACCTCCTTAACTCTTTCTCGTTGCGAGTCTCGGTGCTTCCGGTCATTGTTTAATGGTAACCCTGAAAGCAGTAATTTTCATGTTAACAAAATAAAAGTCGGTATTTCTCCATTATTAATACAAACAAACGTTTCAAAAATTGGAAGAAAAGGAAAATCAGTCTTTTTTCGGCAATTTTTTGAAGAAAAGCGCGGAAAAATAAAATCTCGACTTTTCTGCCGCCGGCACTACACTCTACATCGAAACGCTATATGTCCTGCACATCAAACTCTCCAGCCCGCGAATTCAAACATGTCTAGTGGGGCGCGCCTGCATTATTTCCCATTAGTTGTCCGGCCCAAATGTTGAAGACAATAACACTCGGGAGAGAGAAAAAATCAAACTTGCGATTTTCGGGCTGGGCCCGGGCCGGGCCGTGTTTTTTTAGAGCCAGCCCGTTTTTGAAAAGCTATGTAGGTGCTCTCCAATTTTGAGATGCTGCTTCCGCCCATCCGAATCGGAGCACTCCGATTTCAGAGTAATGCAAACGCGCCCCACTGCAAAAACTTTCTTGAAGTTTTTTTTCGAATTTCGTCCCCTTTTTTGAGAATTGATCAGCGAAAATTGTCTTACAAAATTACTTTTGAAAAAGTTGGTACTACGGGCCACGGGCCCAACAGGCCGAGAAATTTTTCATTTGGGCCCGGCCCGGCCCGGCCCGGCCCGTCGCAAGTCTGGGAAAAATATTATGAGTTGCTATAAATTTAGAAAACCGAATACATTCACATAAAATATATTTATCACAAATGATTTGTTGAAAAAATTGGTAACATATGGAATTGAATTTCTCTTACATCAGCAGTTACAAGAATATGAATTACTCAAATTAGTTAGGTCTCTTTCTTTTTTGACTCGTTGCTGATCTGGATTCCTGACGCATCCAATGTTCAGTGTCGTCTTTGTATTTCTTCGCTTCTTGGAACACTTCAGCCTCCCAACTGTCCAACTTGTCGGCTTTATACGAAGGATTCGCTGCGTTCGACACAATTCCTGAATACACTTTCGTTTTGTAAATAAAAGCAAAATTCGAAAGTGAAACCTCCAAGACGTTGCGTCATTACGGTCAACAAACATTTCGAAAGATTGAAAGCGGCATCTGGATCATTTTCCTTCAGCAGTTGGCACAGAAGCTGCCCGTGAGAATAGAAGTTTTGATCTAGTCGTGCGAGGCTGACATTTTTTGCATCTGCAGTGAGAACACTTTGCATATTCACACAAAACGACTCCGGAAGGTGAATCTGAACTTGACTCGGTCAGAATCAGGAAGTCTTAGTGTAAACTAACGGAACGGGCGGTCTTGACGGCTTCGATAAGCCAGAGGGGAGCGTCTGCTACGAATCCTTCGGGAATCTGAGTCGGCTTTTCGATCGCCAACAGCTCGGGAAAGAACTCTGCAAAATACACTGTAAATCGTTCCGAAAAGAGTGGAGAGGTACCTGGATTCAACTCTCCCTCCTCGAATGTGCAGGAAACGCCCTCTGACTTAGCAATAATGCCATCGAGATCGAAGAAGTTTGACTCGACTATCTGCTTTTCGAGTGGTTTTTTGTTCGTCATCGACAGTTAGAACTGAGTGAGTTCGAAAAATCCGGAGACGCGCTGTCGTATTTTCTGCAAACACCGTCGCGCGAAATCACACCATTTGTCACAATGATTTGTGAGAGGGGCGCGGTCGTGAGGGGACAGAAGTTTTCAGACAAATTCAAAAATGTGACGCTTCATGTGTAGAAAGAATAAATATATTCATTATGCGACAGATATACAGAAGAATTGAAAGTTGTTTCGGTTTCCGAGTGAACAGCAGAAAGGCGTTGGCGAGTTACTTCTTTCCGTATCCTGCGCACGGGTTCGGGCAGCTCGGAGTGGTGCAGCAGCCTCCTCCAGATCCTCCGAGACAAGCGAGCGACTCGTTGGTCGAGATGGCGAGCATCAAAAAGCAGACGAAGAGCATCTGAAGAAAGAAGGCGTTCGGGGGTGGCGAAGAGGAAAGACTCACGGTTTGGCACAGGTTGGCGACGAAGGACATTGTTCGGAGAACGGAGAAGAAGCTTCGGATGGCATTCTTTGCGAAACCGCAGCTTTTATACGGGGTCTCCGATGGCAGATGTACCTGCCCACATCCTCCCTCCTACTGCGCAGTTGAATGGATTCGTCGAGGATCTCTCCGATCGGCGCGCTGTCTCGTCGCGACGAGAAGCTGTGCGGCTCTCCCCAAATCTCATAGAATGTTACATTTCGCAACCGAAATCCGGATATACTACACTTTTTACAAACACCCGCCCACCGAACAGGCTTTCCACGCGGCTTTTTATGATGACGATGATGGCGTTTTTGTTCGCGCGTCGATTGGATTTATGCTAATTCCAGGCGAAACACCAATGTTCAAACCGGTGGAACTTACTCTCTTTCTCTCTCTCTCTCTCTCTCTCTCTCTCTCTGTTCTCCCACCGTCTTTCTTTGTGTCACTTGAAGCCTCCTAAACCATCAAACTACGGACGTTTCGCTGAAAATCAAGTGGAAATCTCTAATGACTCGGCCAATTAGGAGGACGCTCGAAACCCGAAAAACCCGGAAGATGTTTGTGTTGTGTACTGAAGCCGACCGAACGGATGTGTTGAACTGTTTGATTTTCCAATGCTCAAGGACATGGGAAAAGGAGACCGATTCTCCGGTGGCAGTCGAGTTTCGATGGGAATCTGCGATAGCCTGAACTTTTGAGATCTGTTTCCTTCGACATTCGGAAACTATTTCAAACTTTTACGAGCGGAGAAGGCGAAGAAGGGTGGAAAGCGGAGGAGGGACACAAGTTCAGAGTGGACAATTGCGGTCATCACGTGGCTCACGATCTTCTCGGCGTTTGAATGGTTCATCGGCTTCGGACTGGGTCATAGAACCGATGAAGGACAGCAAGTAACTCGTCGCTCTTATATTTTTTTGAGGTGGCAATCACAGCAGGGCTTTATTCATGTTCGACAACAGAGAGAACTTGGAAATCCAAAAGCAAAGTGTCGGACAATTGACACATCGTAACCAAGTAAAGAATTGTTCCCGATTGATTTTGTTTGTGAAAATTACTGATTTATTGTGTTGTTGTGGAAAAAAATATTTGAGAAAAGATGACCAGATACTTCATTGACGTCCTTCATGCGAAAAGAGTTCGGTCGATTGAATGAGTTGCAACAATGGCATTGCTCTGCTGAGCTTGTGCATAATGACAATTCTGAGATTGATAGCGTTTCTGGATTCGCTTGAGTAGGCATTTATTTTAGAAATAAAGTCAAGATTCCGGACGAACTTCAATCTTCCTTTCCGGATTCACAGATATTGGGAAGCAAAAAGAATGATTCTAGAGGTTTATTTCTTTACAAAATCGGACGAATGTCAAATGGAATTAGCGAGTTTCAAGAAATATACACAAAACTCGAAGGGGTTATCTTGTCACTTTTGTTTTTCATGGCTAGTTTCATTTTGTGCTTTTTTGAGATGAGAATCGTGTGAAGAAGAGGGAAAAGAAGAGCAAAAAGGGGAGATATCAGTCGCCTAGGATGCGATTCCAATGTGGAACTACTCGATTCAATCCGTATCAATTCGATATCACGAGAAGAGGGAAACGAAGAAGAAGAAAAAACGAGATAGAGTGTGAATCAGGGGGACTGTGCAATGTCATGTGCAGTTCTCGACGATCTTCGGAACTTGAAACGCGTGCCACGTCATCTATGTTAGCGTCGAGCGAGAATTAGAAGAAGACGGACGCCGGACGTTGCTTCTTCAGGAAACGACCCGTCACTTGAATACTTTGTACCTTCAAAAGATCACTCCTCGAAAAGTTTCTCGTGGAAATTGAACATTTCGTTTCGATTCAATCCATTTCGCAAGTGGTGATTGGTGTTTCTTACGGGCGATTCTCAGACGATCCGACGAAATTCTTCTCAACTAATTTCTTTCCAAGTTCTTCAACGACATCCAACAACCAGCCGAAAAGCTGCCAATCTGTGAGCCCGTTCAGTCTTTTCTCTCATCATTTGAGCCAATCTGCACTCGAAAGAAAGCGCCCTTCTGTCCTAGAAGTTCGCAGTTCCCCTCGGCCTGCCTCTCAAAATTCAAAAATTGCGGGCGGGTTTGTTCGGTTGAGTGACTCACTTCGGGTGTCCTTCGTCCTTGTCTTCGTCACGAATCTTTTGTCCTTGCTCCCGTTTCTCTCAAATTTTTGCGCAATTCAAAAAAAAAATCGCCCAATTTGAAAGCAATCGTTCGCCGAAATAAGGAGAACAGGGCGACGGCGAGGTCGATTTGATCAGTTATTGGAGGGTAATATCGGATCGCCTCGAGAGGACGTCGTTTTTTGGCCGTGTTCGCGACGAGAGCGACGACCTTCTCGAGAGAGAGGCATTCTTTTTTCGTGATAACCTTCATGCGTCGGGAGGCCTTCGCACTCGAATGGACGAACAAAGGGCATCGCATCTGACGAGCGAATCTGTGTTTGAATTCTGCGGCTTACGGAGTGCGGACAGACTGATGAGCTGCCGAGATTGGAAACGAAATCGAGTTGATTGACAAGACGACGGAGGAACAACGAAGGCGTTTGAATAAGACAAAGAGGAGAGAAGTGAAAGTGAGATACGGTAGGGCGAGGAGTGACATTTGAATACTTGACAAGTGTCTTTTCGAATTCGACAGCGGAAAAGGTCTTTGGTCGCAACCAACCTGGCACGTCTGGTCCGTCTCGGATCGGACCCTGTGCTCTGTCTGGGACAGTTCCAAGTTGCTTGCTCCCTCATTCTCCCTCTTCGTTCGTTCTTCATTTGCAGCCTCGTCGGAAATGAAACCAGATGCAGCAGAAGAAAGATTTCGTGGACAGCTACAGTACTCTCACTCTCTTACGTGGCAACGAAATATACATGGCACCGGATTGGCATGTGAATCCGTCGTGGATTATGTGTCTTCTACTTCTTGTTCTCTTGCAGAAGATCCAAATCGTGTTGTCCTGCCAATCGCTACTACGAGAAGCGGTGTGTGATGACGTGGCTTTCCAAAAGTGCCCTCTTCTGGTCGTCTCGTCGGATTCTCCGCAATCTACTCTCGCGATCACATGATTACCTGAAGTATACGGTAACCTTCGCGAGAAAGGAATTCGCGTCTCTCTCTCTCCCGTGACAATAAGCCTTGACCCATTAGTTATGCGCATTCCCATGACAACAATCGTTTTCTGGCCTCCTCCTCCTCTCCCTCCCGGATCTGCCAACGGGTTCTGCACCTTCTGCCGAGAAAGAGAGACGCCAAAGGCAGATCTCGATGCGAAACGGCCCGTTCCGCCGGCCATTGTAGCCCTCACCAGCGCCCGATTTGATAGCTTTTCACTTTTTCTCTCTTCGGCTGCCTCCCTCATGATACTCAGCGAGATTACGGAACTGTCCACATTAGCCAGAGAGCGAGAGACGCAGACGGAGAAGGAGAAGCTAACGAGGGAACAAGAAGCCTCTCGAGACTGCCAGAACGTATCATCGCACTGGAAGAGGATTCGGAAGGCAAACCTGATCCTCACTGGAAACGAAACAAAAACTGTTCTGAAACAGCTGATAGCATCTCTTCAGAAACTTCCGCAGCAGACTTCTGGATGTTTATTACGGTTTCAGATGCGATCGTCCGAGTGGTTTCCGGTTGTGCCACGTCATCGGTGATCCGTCGTAGGTCGATCCGGACGCCGTCTCTCGGGTAAATAATCTCTCTCCTTTCGCTTCGGCTACTTTCGTTTCTTGATAGTCGCGAGCGGGCGGCGAGTGAGGGCCTCTTCCGATTTCGGTGTCTGTATCCACCAAGGCCATCGTCTTTCAAAATCTATTCTCAAGTTATCCATCTTTTTGTCGGCCCCATCCCGCAAAACAGTAGTGGGTGAATCATGAAAATCATCACGTCATAGCAGGAGGGAACAGGCGGAAGAACAACAAGAAGACGAAGAAGAAGCCGCTGGATTGGAAGAAGAAGAAGAAGACGTTGTTGATGGTGATGATGATGCCTGCCTGCCATTGTTATTCGATATTCCGATATTCGATTCTTTTTTCATTCTGCCGCCCGCCTTCGCAAGAAACAGAAGAAAAAGAAGAAGAAGAAGCAGCGCCCCGTCGCAAATCAAGTGAGATTATCAAATTCGGACGTGGAAAGAGGAAACAACAATGCCATTCTGCCACAAGCAATGAGAGCGAAACCTGGCAGATTTGTAGTTTGATTAAGAAACACACGCAAACACTGGTGCCACGTACTACGAGGCGACTCTGAAAGAGCCCTCAGAGGTTACGGTAGCCACAGTACTCCGAGCCCTCAGATGAAAGGAAGGGGAACCTGCTCGGAAGTTGTTCCAGATATCCCCGATTGACATTTCAAATGTGACTCTGAAGAGGGGGTACTCAGTTCGAGGACGATGGCTCTCAACAGAGACAGAGATTACTTGAACCTCGTGTCGCATCCGATTGACTCTCGTCAGGGAGCTCCCGTTCGCTCTTCTCGACAATCTCAGATGATGTTTGTCACTTCGTCGTCTCAAAAATGGAAATCAGGTTCATTCGATCTGTGGTCTGTTGCTGGAAAACTCGCTCGGCGGCTCGCCCCTCGGATCGCCATCTGATCGCATCTCACCTTTTCCCGTTTTTCCTTTCCTTGTTTTCGCTCCTATACTGTTGCCCTTTCTCTCCTCCGAAATTATCCCTTCTTCTCCTCTCATCCAGAGAATGGTTCGTTCAAAAAGAATGCGCAAGTCGTATAGACACCTTCTCTCTCTCTCTCTTCTTCTCCAGATGCTTCGGGAATACATCACGGCAACATTCCGCCGCGGAAAGCGACAGGAGAAGAGGAGAAACGGCTCGGGAATCTCTTTCTCTCGCGCTGTTGTTGGGTAATCGGAGAATGGGATCGGACGAAGTGGACGACGACGACTTCTCTCCGAGAGAAGGAGAGGCATACTAAATCACATGGCAGCGCTTCTTCTGACATGATATACGACGGATTGCGTGATCGCTTCGCATGGAGGTACATTAGCACTAAACGGGTGGCCGTCTCGGGATCCCAGCGAACGACGCCGCCGCCGCGTGACGCGGAACAAGAAGATCGCAAGAGGATGATGAAAGAGCTGGTCATCAAAGAACGGGTCCGATCGAGGAAGTGCCATTCCAGCCGTGCCCAGTTCCTCCACTCTTCGTCGGAAGTGCGTCTCCTCCTCCTCTGTCGCCGCAATCTTCTGCCAATTCGCACGCTCCCCGCTCGAATTCGTGAATCGTTGGGTCAAGGCAAAGTGTGCGTGTCCTTCGCTCCAACCATTCAATTTCCCCCATCCTCATTACTCTTCCCTGCCAAAGTCCGAACAGTTTTTTCGGTTCCTGGGCACGAGAATGACCGCACGCGCGCGCACACACCGTCCTGACCCTCACCTACGTCGTCATCTTTTTTCTGAATTCATCGAAATCGTCTCGTCCTTGGTAAAACTGACCTAGAAAAATAAAAACAACAGCCACACACATACAAAACGCAGCAGCATCACGCGTCTTCTCGAGAACAGAATACGATATGAGATGGACGGAGGAGGCGGCGTCGGAGGAGGAGGAGGCGAAGGTTGCGCAATCGAGACGGCTCTTCCCGGCACGGATGCCTCCGTCCTCCGCGTACCAGGCACCCGCATAGCTAAGGTGGATCGTGTGTTCGACTCCTCCCAGTTTCGGATCCCCTCTCTTCGCTTCATGCCTGCTTTTTTGTGCCTGTCCTGATGATTCTGCCTGTGATGCCATCGCGCGCTCGCCTCCTTCCCTCGCCTTCCTCGCATTCTTGTTCCTCCCGATATCCAATCGGGGGCGGAGCATGCCATGTAAAGGGGGCGGGGCCGGGAGAGACCGGCGGGGGAGGCCGGGCCGAGAAAACGAACAACACTTGCATGCCGAGGACACAGTCTCGACAGTCGGTGGCCACCTCACGGGCCCCGGGCGGTCTCCTCGGCCTGCCATTCGTGTTCGTGTCGTTCTGCTGCTGCTTTTCCAGCGGTGGTCCGGTTCCTCTTGTGGATGCCATCCGCCTTCTAGATAAGCATATTCTTTTTTGTTTTCATTCGGACTGCCGCATTCCTGCGCCCGTGTCGTTCCTCTTTCGCTTCTTCATTCGTTCCGCTCTTCCAGTTCTCTCTTTTCAGACTCTCACACCTTCTCACTCACAAAATGCTCCCGGATAGCCCGTCGCCGCGTGCTGCTCTCGCTCTCTCGGACCTTCAGCCACAGACCGGCGCCTCCACATTTTCAGTTGGCACTGGATCCGGCAACTGGTAAGTGTGTGGGGAGTGGCTGGGGAGAAGCCAGTTCTTACGCAACTGGTACTAGTCTCGGGAGCGCGCTGTCTGGCAGACAGTTACGCAACGAACGAGACGACGGGTTTGCTTGTCTCGGCGCGTTCTTCTCGTCTCCGGGAATCCCGACGGGTTCTCGCTGCGTGGATTAGCAAGTTTCTGTCTCGATGCTTCTCTCGCGTTTACGAAGCCGGTGATTATAGGTCTACACGAGGTGTCGGAGGAGTCAGTGGAGACTACATGGACAAGTCCGGTGGAGGAATGTTCGGAGGCAACAGAAACAACGTGAGTCATCGGCGAATCGGCTCGTGTCATAACATCTTCGGGAACTTTCCGAAAGGACACAGTGATCTGATCTCGGGTTCCCATGAGGAACTATCGGGTCTTCACGGCACGTCGAGACTGCTCATTCTTCCGAATTCGAATCCTTTTGTTCTCGAATCTAGCAACATTATCCCCTCCCCCTTCCCGGGCGATCGATCGTCTTCCTGTTTTGTCGGAAAGTGAAAAGCGGTTAATCAAGTTTATCACCTGCGGCCGTCCATTGTCCCATTGTCTCTCGTCCCGTCCGCCCCACTTTCCTCTATCCGCCCCCCTTCGGCTTCTCCCCCCATTCGACGACCTCCTTCATTCCAGGACCGATTCGCTTTCGGAAACAACAGCTCGTCGTCCTCTTTCTCGTCCAACAGTTCATCGGGCGGTCTCTTTTCCAGTAAATAAATAACCAAGTGAGTCGCCACTCTCCCGATGCCTGCCTCCTAAACCCTCTTCTTTTCCAGAATGCGATCGCAGGCAGCTGGTATTCTTATTCTAATCTCACTTATTCCCAGTGTATATAGCGAACCGAAGTTGCCCGAATGCGAGCAAATTCCGAAAGTCTTGTGCTGTACTCAACGTGTCTTAGGTACCGGGAACTGCTCTGAGAGTTCTCATTCAAGATCCGTTTTCAGATAAATGTATGTCTGGTTGTATCGATTATGTTACCGAGAAGTGCCCCCACAAACTGGAGAAATACGAGACGATTGACGAAAACCAGGAGCCAGCCACCACTCAAAGAGCCCCGAGGACCGAAGTGAAGGCAGCGAAGCAGGTGAAGACGAGCAGCCGTGTCGTCGGAGAAGTAGATCACGAGGCGAAGGAGCAGTTCATCGACTCGAAGGACATCCGCAGAGCGCCGCTCGCCGGAGACGCCAAGCTGCTCAACCAGGAGTACCCAATCACCGAAGTCACCGACGCCGACCTCTCCTCCGAATGCGGAACCGAAAGATCGCAGCCGCCGTTCTCGCCGTGCCTCTCGCGCAAATCCGCCGACGACGTGTTCCTCTCGTGCTGCCGCCAGCAACTGCCGTCCAACTGCCACAGTCTGTGCACCTACGAGCACAGAGAGCACGTCGCCGCGGAGACGCTCATCCAAGCCATCCAGCAAGAGCACTGCGACATGAAGGTGAGACTCTACCGATCTATCCCGACTCTTCCCTCATCCCAATCCTTTTCAGTACTTGACTAACCTCCTCTACTGCGCCAACCAAAACAGAGACAACCGCGCCTGCTGCTCCCACCTCGGCATGTCGAATCCGGAGCTCGGAGTGGGAGACCGGTGTCTCCGTATGTGCAACGTGGCTCCGTCGGGAGACCGTGTCAGTTCGGTCGAGAAGGAGGACCTCGTGTGTCTTTCCAACTGGAACGTCATCATGTACTGTGCTCGCGGAGGCCTCCGCACCATCAACTAAGAGCTCTTCGTGCCCCTAATAATTGCTCCCTAATAAGTAGTCGTCTCCTAATAACTCTCCGTTTGTTCGCACTTCTCCGTGATATGATGGGTCCCTCCGAACATTGAATCCATCTGGGACACCTCACATCATACCATCAGACATACATTAGTTCCCCCCTCCACATAGTATCTATGGTGACCCTCTTGCTCTCTCGAGAAGGCGTCGTTCCTCTTCAGAATACGATGAGCACGTCTTCTCGAGATCCTCTTCTAACCAAAACAACCGATATTCACCATACGCGTGTACCAATAATAAACGCGTATTCACATCGTCCGTTTTACTAATAAGAGTCCCTAGGTGGAGCAGTCCGACTGCCCGAGAAAATAATTCTCTCAATCTGATGTGGCCCGAATGCAATACGTTTCCCCCCCTTTACTTTAACCGTGTCTCCATCCATTTCCCGCTTTTTTTTCCAAATGTATCCCGTTTCCCGAATTTCCTCGAATATTCTCGTTAATCTATGACAAACCGATATGTGTCGTCGTTTATTCCCGTCCCCTTCACGAACTCATTGTATGTCAAATGGTATTTTATTTATTGTGTCACTTTGAAGCGAATAAAACAATAATTTCACCATCTTTGCTTGAAAACCGAGAAACACGAAAGGCTCGTCTGGAAAAATTCAAATTTCGCGGGCTTTCGTTGCGCGCGAAACGACCCGAGTTCGAAAATGCGAGCGTTTTTGATCTGCGCGGAATATTTCGCTCGTTTTGTGTCCGAGTCGACAACAAAAACAGCTGGCCTCCGGCCCACTCATTCATTCCTCCCAATCGTTTATTCTTCATTTTTCTTTCTTCCTTAGTTTCCGTCGCTGGAAATCCGAAAGTCTGTATTTTCAGCAGACTCCTTCTTCGAACGGATTTCTCTCTTCGCGGGTCAACGTAAACTACCAGCTGAACAAAATACTCACGCAACTAATCAGGTGGGTCGTCACGTCGTTCGTTTCCCGAAGGGGTCGGGGCCCGGGGGCGAGCTCATTCTCCCGTCGGACATCAAAATGATGGCGGCAGAAGTGGCTGAAATCCTGGAAGAGGAGAGCCTCGACGTGTTCGGGTGAGTCCGTGTTTATCTCGCCGTCTCGCGCGCCCCACGTGACTGACCCCAGACACAAACAAACGCCTAAACGAGAACTCCTTCGGATCGATTCAAGGGCTCTTCTGGCTAAAAACATCGCATTCGTCTTTTCGCTCTCCAATCGGCCTTCCTCTCATCCGAAACATAATTGCTCCCTAAAAATTGCCTTCATTTTTTGACGCGTCCTCCTACTCGTTAATTGCGAGCCAATCGGCGGTCGCGATCAAATGAACCCTTCTCGCGCATGCAAATTGCGGGTTTTTGATGTTTCCGCGTCCCGCTACAGTCTATTCGCTCGTTCGTCCAAACACGGAAGTCTTAGGGACTGATACTTTTCTGCTCTTCCCCTACCGCCCGGGCCAAAAAACATAGTTTGCAAACGATAGAGTTGTTTTTGTTATTCACCGCATACTGAGTGAGAACCATGTCTGAAAAGAAAATGGGTGAAACAATTTTGAAAGTGTTGTTTCAATGCGTCCAAACAATGAGAAACCGAAAACAAGCAGCTTCTTCTCCTCTTCGTTCTGTGGTAAGGGAACCGGCACTTGGTCGTTGTACCTTGCACTCTGCTCCGTCCCGAGCTACACTGTATGCTGCAGCATTGAGACGGCTGCTCCGGGGCTCTTTCCTCCCGCACTCACGCCAATGACTACCGACCGAAGCGCACAAACGCGCATGCGTGTGCGCGCGCACAACGCACACACACACGGCCGCTCACCGAGGAAGAGCGAGGACACGCAGAAATGCGCGCGCGCACACTGCCATAACTCGTTTTATTCTGGTGGGAAGGAGGCAGTGCGTTTGAATGTGTACTACCGGAGAGACGCAGACGTCGTCATCCGCGCAAGATGCGACTCGAACAATTCGTTTCTCGGGGACTCCGCTGTTGCTCTTTTGTTTCGCTCGTCCCCTTCGGACTGTTTATCATTTTCTTTTTGTGACGACTTCTTTATCTTTTCGTGGTCGCCACCTCCCGCTCGATGATGGATGGGGACGTTGCCGCGAGAAAACGGAGATAGGGGAGGAGTATCCGTTATCACTTTTATTTGCAACAATTGCAACACTTTGTTGTTTGGGGGGAAGTTTTCTCAATGACACTCCGCCACTTGTTTGGCCTCCGGTCATTGCGGACCAACGAGCGGCTTCTTCTGCTTCCTCTGCTTGCTTCTCTTCTCCTCCGCTGCCTTGCTCCCATTTCTATGACACCACCCCACGCGCTTTTTGTTTGAATAGCCAATGTCTGTAAGGGACGGAGAGTCAGAATCGATTTGTTCGGAAAGCTAATTTATTCGTTTTCCGAGAGATGTCTCCCGACCTTTGATCAATTTTTATAGACAGAAACCAGTTGGCCTAGCCTATATCGGCTTTCGAAATATTCACACCCCTCTCACAAATTAAACGGCACAATCCTCAATCTTTTTGGTTTTCTCAGTCTGTTCTTTGCGTCTTGACACGCTCGATTAGACGTCGTCACCTACTCACGTTCTTCTGATTCGCTTCTTCGCGGCGACGTGGCTAATCAAATCAGTTATCATTTTGCTAGAGTGTGTACACCTATCTTTTCGCATCTTCCCCGTTTTCTCGAAATCGAATGTACAAGCGCGTCGCGCGCTGTCCGGTCAAAGTTTTTGCGATAAAGAAATATGGGGTGATCGGAGGCGGCTCGGTTACCACTTCAAACACTTGAGATACGAAGGCGTTATCAGCGGGTTGAACATTGTCCGGACACAGTCTAAGTGCCTCCTCCCCCGACACTTTGTCCTCCTCAAATTGCCAGAACAAGTTTTGGTTCCTTCTTCCTCACTTAGTTTCACTCGTTCTCATTCTTCGCCTCCTTCTGCTTCGTGTACCTCTTCTATCATCCAATTTAATCTCATTTTAGACGGGGTTGTGCCTGCTGGCAAACGAATAAATAGAGTTCTACTGTACACAATGGTTATCACAGAGACGGCCGCGTCTTGGGTACAGACCTCATCAAGGTGGGTTTTGTTTTTGTGCGCGCCTCGATTGAATTGAAACACATGCGACAGTGATGGGGAGCCGGGAAGTGTGTGTTTGCCGGGAACAAACAATATGTTAAGCTGATGTATGAGTTGAAAATGTACCAAGCGTACTTTAGAGGAGGGCTCCCGACCGGGCAAGATTGTTTTTGACTTTGGTTCCACCAGATGACGTCTCGCCCCTACATAAAAAGGGGCTCGCGAGACAACCAAAAGAATCATTTCATAAGACCCCGACAAGTGTTTGTTTTGCCCCCCCCCCCTTGTTCTCGCGCTCCATGACTCATCCCTGTACCTTTTGTAGAAGTATTGTCGATTTCATCTCGGCACCCACCTCGAATTCGCCTCTTCCGCCCTACGTTCAAATCGGAGCCGCCGCTGCAGTCACCATGGGTCTCGGATACTATCTTTCGAAGGGAGCCAACTCCACTGGATCCTACTCGTTCAACGGTGTCACGTACACTGGAAACGTGAAGCCGCTCGTGGATCCAATGAACCAGAGCCGCGTTCTGCCGGTCAGTTCCTTCTTCGACACGCGAAAAGCTTATAGTCTAGAATACAATTGATTGCAGGACGGTTCGCGTATCAGTGCGTACCTGAAAGATGACAACTTGCAAGCGTATCTCTTCGAAGACGCCCAAACTTTGTACCAGGGAGTGCGTCGTGGCGCCCGTCTCTCGAACAATGGCCCGATGCTCGGCCGCCGCGTCAAGAATGCCGACGGATCCGCTCCGTACGTCTGGGAGACCTACAACGATATTCTTGAGCGTGCCGAAAACGTTTCGGTCGCCTTCCGTGAGCTTGGAATCTCAGTCGGCAACTCCGAAAACATTGGAATCTACGCGAAGAATCGTCCAGAGGTTGGTAGTTTTACATTTAGTTTCCCCTTCTTACAAGTGATCGTTTTCCAGTGGATCGTGACTGAATTCGCCACCTACAACTACTCGAACGTCATCGTACCGATTTACGAGACTCTTGGCTCGGAAGCCTCGGTCTTCATTCTCAATCAGGCGGAAATCAAGATTGTCATTTGTGACGACATCGCGAAAGCGACCGGTATGTTTTTGTGACATCTTCCTATCTGATAACACACAGTTTTGAACTGTGAACACTTTTATCGGTTTGATGATTGCTTTTCTTCAGGTCTTCTCAAGTTTAAAGAGCAATGTCCCAGTCTAAAGACTCTTGTTGTGATGGAACCGCTCACTGAGGAGCTCAAAGCAACGTCATCTTCTCTTGGAGTGTCCGTGCTCACTTTCGGAGATCTCGAGCGTCTCGGAAAAGAGGCCACCAACCGCCCGGAGCACATTCCGCCGACTCCTGCGGATCTGGCGACCATCTGCTACACTTCTGGAACGACGGGCACTCCGAAGGGAGTCATGCTGACGCACGCGAACGTCATCGCTGACGGCGTCTGCATGGACTTCTTCAAGCACTCGGGCATCACCGCCACCGATTCTATGATCAGTTTCCTTCCATTGGCTCACATGCTCGAGCGAGTCATCGAGAGCGTGTGCTTCTGCGTTGGAGCCAAGGTCGGATTCTACCGAGGAGATATTCGCGTGCTCGCCGAAGATATCAAAGAACTGCGTCCGACGGTAGTGCCTGTGGTGCCGCGCGTTTTGAACCGGCTGTACGACAAAGTGATGTCTGAAGTGAACAAGTCGACGCTGAAGAAGATGTTGTTTGACTTCGCCATCTCTTACAAAGCGAGAGATATGGCCAAGTAAGAAACAGAAAAGACCTTTGCCCCTTTCCAATCTGTGATTTGTTTCAGTTTCAACATCCGTAACGACGGCTTCTTTGATAACCTCGTCTTCAAAAAAATCCGAGAGGGATTCGGAGGCCGCGTCCGTCTCATGATCACCGGATCGGCGCCTCTCTCGACCAACGTGCTCACTTTCGTGCGCGCCGCAATGGGATGCGTTGTTGTGGAGGGATACGGACAGACGGAGTGCGTCGCCGCGTGCACAGTGTCGATGGAGGGAGACTCGCTGGCCGGTCATGTCGGAATGGTGATTCCATCAGCACAGATAAAGCTGGTCGACGTTCCTGAGTTGAACTACTACGCGAAAGACAATGCGGGAGAGGTGTGTGTGAAGGGACACATCATCTTCAAAGGCTACTACAAGAACGAGCAGCAGACGGCTGAGACTATCGACAGCGAGGGATGGCTCCACACGGGAGACATCGGACGGTGGACTCCGGAAGGAACTCTGAAGATCGTCGACCGAAAGAAGCACATCTTCAAGCTCTCGCAAGGAGAGTACGTTGCTCCGGAGAAGATCGAAAACATCTACGTGCGATCGAAGTACGTGGCGCAGTCGTTCGTGCACGGAGAGTCACTCAAGACTTGCCTCATCGCTATCGTTGTTCCCGATGTGGAGGTTTGTTAAGGATTCATGAAAAAAAACTCGAGACTGATTCGTGTCTATTCCAGGTTTTGGTTCCAGCCATGGAAGAAATGGGAATCAAGGGGACCTTCGAAGAGTTGTGCAGGAACGAGAAGGTGAAGAAGGCGGTACTGGACGACATGCTCGCGGTGGGAAAGAAGGCGGGCCTGTTCTCTTTCGAGCAGGTTCGCGACATCTTCTTGTCTTCGGAGCAGTTCAGTGTCGAAAACGATCTGCTGACGCCAACTCTGAAGAGCAAGCGCCCGAAGCTGAAGACGCACTACGCGACACAGCTGAACGAGATGTACGCGAAGCTGCCGTGAAGCAACTCCTGCTTCTCCCCTCCACCCAAAAAACCGCCATTCCTCCTCTTTGCTCAATTCGTTTCTAATCTGTCGAAGACCTATTCCTAAGATTCCGCTAACTTGATTTCATGCACGGGTGCTCCTATTCGCATCGGTTTCCCTCGTTTCCTACCTTCCCAAACTATCCGTTCCTCCCGTTTTACCCCCCCCCCCCCCCCCTCAACATTTCAATTTTTCTGAATGTATTTACTTAAATCCATAGAGTAGAGAATAGTATATTAGTCCCGAAAATTTCATCAATTTTAATAATTGGTTAATATTTACACGTGCACTATGATACTGGCATTTACTGTGATTGTTTTACTCTCGCTCTTTTTCGACCGATTCCTTCATAAAGTGCGGAAAATTGTCATTTCGAACAAAACCAAGTTTTTGAAACAAAATGAGTTCTGAAGACGTACGAAACAATGGTGCGATACATCCGGAGATTGATTTTCCCGGATTCGAGTACGAATTGGAGGAGAACGTCTCGATGAGCTCTCGGAACTCGCAACTCGAATCGCCCGGAATGCCACGTTTCGAGGACTTTCGACATCCGAATGTGAAGCTGTTCGTCTTGGTGAGATATCCTGCGGATTCAGAAGACGTCTTCCGATTCCAGTTGATGGGTCTCCTGTGCAACGTGGCACTGTTCGTGCAGGGATTCCGCAATGTGCCACGTCAGCACTCGAGGATCATTTGCTCGCTGTTCCAAGATCCGTGCGACGAAGATGATCCGAGTTTCTCCGAAGTCAGTTCCACATTCAGAAACGCCTCGAACTTCTTTTCTGTTCAGTACTGGGGGTTCGCTCTGCAGTTCAGTCTCGAAATGTGTTTCCCGCTGTCGTTCTGCCTGTCTTTCGTCTTTCTCCAACTCGCTATTCAGCTGGTTCCCGCGACGGCATTCCGATTCAGCAATCCGATTCCTTCGATGGTTCCGGCCATTGCAATCCTCTGCGTATGTACCAACAGTTCGCGTCTTCTCTCATCTTTTTTTCCAGTTTTTCTACTCCATCACCAGTTTCCTCAGCTCCATTTCGTTGCTCCCGTCCCTTGCCACCACTTCTCGCTTCTCCGTCTGGACGGAATACCTCACCAACACTGCTCTCGGCCTTTTCTGGATGTATTCTCTTCTCAACATCTTTGCTTTCTCGCAGCTGACTATCCACAGCTTCATTCGAGCTCAGGAGAAGTATCAGATGCAAAACAATGCTTTAGAAGCAGCCTGATTTGCCCTAACTAATAAAGAATTCTCAGTTTATTGCTGAACATTATTGAGGTTTTCTGAAAACAATACATTGAGAACTCTGTGCACATAAAAGTAATTATTTCAAGTTTTTCGATGAGAAGCTGCTGTTGCTTGCCGATGCCTGCTGTCTCGTCGGTCCGACAAATCTCTGAATTCATGATGTTAGTTTTCAAGCGATAAGAAACCATACGTGAGATGTGAGCGAAGAAGAAGAATTGTGTGAGGAGTGTGAGCCATGGTGGCTTCCGTGCCGACTCCCTCCGGTGAAAGGAAAAGACGACTTGGTATCATCACCCGAAGAAGTGGACGACCTAGGCTGCAGTCTTGGTGGATTAACTGATGTCGAATAGACTTCGACAATAGTGGCGGCGCGACGGCATTCGCCTTCGAAGGGTGATTCTCTGATCCAGGCTGGGTATCTGCGAAAGGATTATATACAACAGAATCGATGAATGCAAAACATACAGCTCTCCTGTTGAATTTGGATGATTAGATGTTCGAGTGTCAATGCATCCCAGAACGTCACTATACGCAAGTTGCTCTTGTCCTGGAACGGCCTTGAGCATCACTTGGAAGATTCGCTGGAACGCGTAGTTTTAGATACGAACTAGCCCTTTTATAATATTTTTCATTGCGATTTTTTCTCGAAAAGGTGGGTTTCGGTGGGAAGTTATGACAGTTCTGACCGGTAAACTGTGAGTAGTGATGAATTTGAGAGTGTTTTCTTCTAAAGAATTCAGTAACTAAAAATTTCGAGATAGAACTCACTTCTCCGCTGCCCTCAACAACCTTTCGCGCAGAAGAATCTCGGTCAATAAGCCACTCAACGATGTGCATCTCGCTGTTGTAATCCATGTGACGAATAGCTCTGAATCGCAATCCAGCTCCAAGTGGAGGTGGTTGTTCTCCTGGACTCAGTTGAAGACGGAAATAGATGTTCGGATGTGTAGCGGAGATGACTGTGTCTCTGTTGATGAGCATTCCCGTGATTGGACCAACAGTAAACTGAGATTATTTAGTTAAACTGATTTCTAGTTTAAGTTCTCACGTTGGCGATTCGAAGCCAGTTAAAGAACTGATCGACTACGTCATCGTCTTTAATCGGACGAACGATACGATAACGGACAGATCTGTTTTCACAAGAACGAACTGCGCGAATCTCAACCGTAACTCTGATAGACTCGTAGGACATCGGATGAAACTTCAAGAACGAAAGGGTTTGCATGGGATCATCGATTAGTCCGAGACTTTCTTCGTGGTCGATAAACAAGCCTCTCTCCATTGCATGCATTACGCGAACACACATCTTAAAAAATTTTAAGCTCGCATCTATGGAAAATGAAAATTCTCACGTTTCCATTCGCAGTGATTTGGTGACTTCTCAGCATGGGAACCGGCATAATGTCTCTAACCAGGTAGCTGCGATGATTGTTCGACCAGATGGCAGCGAAATGATAATATTCTCCGACAGTAGGGTAGATCAGTGTTTTTTCGTCGTTCGCAATAGTCAGCGGAGATAGCAACGGGATGATAAAGTCGTATTGAGGAAGCTCCTTGCAGATGATCAGGCGGTCTCCAACATACAGACCGAGCTGCTTCCTGATGACTTCGCACCACTTGTTTTCCACAAAGACGCGACTAGCTGGTGGCTCACACGCGATTTCGTCATCACTGTCACATGGCGACGGCTCTGCTGCCCAGACTGTGAATTTCGACTCAATAGAGGCTTTATGCCATGGCTGAGCAAATCAATTAGTTTGAATTATCATGAAAATCTACTTACAGCTTGGCAAACGCGACCCTGCTCTCCTGCGTCGAAATCGTCAAATTTGACAAAAGTCATAACGAGATTCGCTGGATCCGCACTTGTCATCATGTTTGTTTCGAATCTGACCCAAGCGTTCAACCAGACATCGGGTTCGGCTCTCAATGCCTCTTGGACAGCTGTAAAAAATGCCTATGAAATCCAAAATGGCGAAAACTTACGAATTGCAAGAGTTCCTAGAGTTGTCCAGAAAGATGTCGGTTTGTTGGGCTTAATGACTCCTCCGACTCTCAGTATGTGTCCCGAAGAATCCGAACTAGCTGGGAATATCGGCTTTTCGCGGTAAATCGACCAAATGATGCGTCTGCTATGATCGCAATCTTCATTGTTCCACTGAACAGTATCTCCAAATTTTAGTGGGGTAGCGAATCGTCTTCTGGAAAATTTTTGGTTTGACAGGTCGGGTTGGGTTTATTGTATCAAAACTAAAATTAGATGACAGAATCAGCTTTCGGGACGGAGTGGGCTTAAACCTAAAATATCAGGCGGTTGTTGAGTAAGAAAAAAAGGAGGGTCTCAGAAGGCAGCATCAAAAAATATCAAGTGGCATTGAAAAAAAGTAAAAAATTTCAAGTGGTACATAAATTAAAAATATCAGGTCCCCTTTCCCACTAGCACCGAGTGCTGAACAGAATAATGAATCTGATTATTGCTATAATTTTAGACTGTTTTCTTTCTTGTTAAAAAAAATTACACAAAACTTCATCGGATCGATTTAATCAATTTTTCTCACGAACATTTCAAAAAATGTCTCTTTTACCCCAATAAGTGATTTTGTATTTAAAGCTTACTCGATGTTTTTAGCTCTGTCGACATGAATGAAATCGTGCTCGACTGTCGGCGGAAGGAAGGCTTCATTAGTAACTCCGTAGATAGAAATCTTTTCGGCGTTTTCCTGTCAAAAGTAGGTTCAAATGCATCAGAAACAGGATAAACCGACTCGATCCGATTTGAGAAGCAACACCAGGTCAGTCTGGTCAGACTGTTCGTCATTGACGGAACTGATAACGATTCCCGTATATTCATAAGCTTTTCGTGGAAGATCGTAAGCCATTGCTAACGAAGAGCGTTTTTTGAACAAAAAAAAAAAGAAGAAAATACAACCTTTAGGCCACGGAAAGGGTCTCGGAACGAAGAATACAGTAGTTTTACCGTAATACTTTCTGAAAGACGCACACCTATAACTTTTTAGAAGGTCCCGCTTGGAAACTGTAAAATTGAACCTATTGTTTTTGTTTGTTACGATAAAACCTTGTGTTCGATTTCGTATTCGATTTCGGTTTTTTCTTTGTTTTCTTAATCAATATTTTCAGCCGGAATGGCTGACATAAGCGTACGATCAAACCAAAGCATTCTGTCGCGGGGTGCTCGCCCAGAGTCCGGGAGACTCCATAGAAAATATCCGTATCGTTGGCTGTTCGACCAAGTTCATGTGAAAGTTCGAAAAGTTCCTTCCAAAAAAAGAAAACTGTTTTCGTGGTTCAGAATCTCATTTTCCACGTGGAAATCGGATTGCTCGCTGTGTCGATCTTCGGGCTATACAGTGCGAGTTTGATGACATCTGGAGACGGCGATCCGATTTCGGTGCCTGGATTCGATGGGATTCCGTTGGTCGGCAATCAATCGAAAGCCAAAGGAGCCTTGTCGCAGTCGAGACCGCATTATTCTTTCGCCAAGAACGCCCTCAACGGTTACTCCTACTTTCTCATCTTCAGGTTGGCTCGTAGTCGGTACATCGGTCTGCAAGAAATACTTTTCAGTGTTATATCCGGACTCGTTGGGATGAGGTTATCGGAAACGAGTGCCGCCCGTCGAAACTTTCCTCCCCACTTGAATCCCGCCTCATTGCTCATCCCAACAGCTATCTCTGTGGTTTCCTTCTTGTACCCTCTTAGCTTCTGGACTTTGCGAACTTTGCATTCGACTATAACCACTTTAATCAAAGAGAACATCAGAGTTTCCACTGTTCTCGGTATTTAAATCCGTACCGTAACTCAAATTCAAGTCGATCAAATTTCAGATTCGTGCCGACTCACACTGTTGCCAATCATTATAATCTGGGCAATCTTTATCTACTTCCTCTACGGCGTCTTCCTCGGAATCCTTTATTACCAGAGAAGAGGCGATCAGCCGACACCGACGACTACTTCTCACAATAGTCCGTTCCGACGTCCTCTCAGAAAAACGTCGCAGCAATCTGCATTTCGATTCCAAACGAAAGGTCTTTATTGTTCTTTCGTTTTTTTATTACCGGAAAGCATCAATTTCGCTCTTTTTCTCTTTCAGTCGGCTGCTCCAATTTGCTCTCCGACGTGACGGCCGTCTCCAAAGAGCACCACTCCTCGGCCGTTCCCTGGTAAAAGCATTCCCTTTCCGTCGTCTTCATTCTCGATTCTTTCAGTGCCTCTGCGCTTTCTTCCGCCTCCTCTTCTTCTCCAGCCCGCCATAACCGCTCGGTCTCACCGCGCGGCTTCCGCCAACTGGAAACTGTCGACGAAGAAGCGCAGAGTCGTTCTTCCAGCGACTGAGAGACGTGTTTTTACCCTCCCCGTTCTCACGAATCATTGCTCTGTTCTCTAATAAATATTATTCATTTCCGTTTAATTTCCGCTCGAGACCCGTTGCTCCGACCGGTCGCTCCGTATCTCTATGTCTCTCTCCCATCGTTCTATTCTTATCCTCTTCCAGAATGTATTCGTCGAGTCGTTCGAGAGGCAAGAGCTCCCAAGTCGACGACACCTTCCACCAGGTGTACGTCCCGCTGCTCAAGATGTCTCTGAACATCTCGTGCGTCAAGTACATCCTGCTCCTCCTCTACTGCATCCGTTCGATGCACGAGCATTTGGCTCTTCCCACCTATTGCAATCAGCCACACGCCAAGATCAAATGCAACTCTTCGTGTTTCTGGCTTCACAAATTGGTGCTGAATCTGCCGCATTTCATGGTCGCCGGCTCCGTTTTTGTGGAGCAATGCGCCTATCTGCTCGTCTTCCTCTCCATCAGTTGCTCGCTTTTCCTTTATGCCGTATACCTGGTGAAGCAAGAATCGGACCTCAAGATACGGTATCGAGCCATCCTGACACTTCCCAGCCTCTTTTTCGAGGTATTAGCTTTTTTTCTCCGCCTTCCGAGTGCTCATTAGCTCAATTTGCAGCTCATTCTGTGCTTCCTATCCTATTACGCGACGGTTACTTCAATATTCGAATACTCGCACGTCGCTGCGACGCATCCCGAATTCTTTTCTTCCGCCTTCATCATCTACGCATTCATCATTGCCATCTTTCTTGCTTTATTGCTTGTGATCCACTTTGCCACGCTGTACTACATCATGATTTTCCCAATCATTCCGCTGTCGATTTACGCCGTTTCGAATGCAAACTACTCGGCGCTCAAGTATAGTCAGCGGGGAGACAGAAGTCTGAATTACGAAGTGAGTCAGAATCAAGAAGATGTTCGCTCGGTTCTCACTCCGAACAGTACTTGCAGACGATGCAAACGATGCCGCTAATGGGCGAAACGTACGGAATGTCGCTGAACAATTGGCAGCAAGGCAACGATACGCGCGGCACGGTGAGCACATATTCGCACCTGCGGAGCTGGAACAACACTCTCCGCTCGACGCACACAATGCGAGCAAGAGACACGACACGCGACGAAGACAACGACTACCTGGAACTGATTTGAAGTGATTGATGTGACATCATATATATTCATTTATTGCGATATTTAATGAACAGAAACAATATTTAAAAAGTTGAATGATCTAAAAAGAAACCCAGAATATATTAGAGTTCATCAAGAGTAGAGAGAACAATTTCAACAGACGCATCAGTGGGAAGTGACACTGCTCGCCGACTGGCTGAACGAGGTCGACAGCAGCGACATTGCGTTTCCTTGCGACGGCCCGGCCACGTTGATCGAGGCGGCCGGTCTCGGGCCAGAACGGCCGGCGCCGGCCTTCTTGCGCCCCTTCTGCTCGCCCATCATCTGTCTCTGCACGAGCTTCGCGTACGTCCCCTCGGTTTCCTTGAGCAGCTGCTCGTGCGTGCCGATCTGCTCGACGCGTCCCTTGTTGATCACGACGATCTTGTCCGCTTTCTCGACGGTCGACAGTCGGTGGGCGATCAGAATGACACTCTTTCCGTCGAGATTTTTGTAGATGGCCTCTTGCACGACGTGCTCCGACTCGGTGTCCAGGGCGGAGGTGGCTTCGTCGAGCAGAAGGATGGCGGGCTCGCGGACTAGAGCTCTCGCGATCGCGATTCGCTGCTTCTGGCCTCCGGACATCTGCGTTCCTTTCTCGCCGACGTTCGTTTCGTACTTGAGTGTCGTCTGCATTATGAACCCGTGGGCGTTTGCCATTTCGCAAGATCGCACGACTTCCTGAAAAGAAGAGAGTTGGGATGGAGATTCACTGATCAATCCATACTGTATCTGGCACTTCGACTCCGTATCGCACGTTCTCCATCACGGATCTCGCAAACAAAACGGGCTCCTGACCGACGAGTGCGATCTTCCGATGAATGTAATGATGTTCGTAGTCCTCGAGTGGCACTCCATCCACGAGAACCTGGCCGGCGTTCGGAATGTAGAAGTTCTCGAGCAGCGAGATGCACGACGACTTTCCGGATCCGGACGGTCCGACGAGGGCGACTGTCTCTCCCGGCTCGACTGTGAAAGAGAGGTCTCGGAGGATCGGCTGGTCGGACCGGGTGGGGTAGCTGAAGTGCACGTTGCGGAACTCGATCTTTCCGACGACGTTCTCGGGAGTGTACTCTCCCAAGTGCTGGATCTGCGGCTCGCGGTCGATGTACTCGAACACCTTGCGACTCGCTCCGACCGACTGCATCAGCCCGGTCCAGACTTCTCCCATCTGTCTTAGGTTGTCCCCCAACTGCATCTGATAGAGAAGGAACGACACGAGAAGGTCCGCCTTCATTTTCTGAGTGAGCACTAGATGTCCTCCGTACCAGAGGACGGCGACGATGATGAAGGACTGGAAGAGTTCGGAGACCCAGAGGAAACCGATGTAGGCGATGGCCTTGGTTCGAGTCACGTTTAGAGTATGCGTCAGTTTTCCGTAGAACCGATCCGCTTCGACAGACTCACAGGCGAAAGATCGGACGGTTCGCATCGTGGAGAGCACTTCTTCTGCCACGTCGTTCGACTCGGCGATCGTGTCTTGCGTGCGTTCGGAGAGATGCTGAAAACGAAGGCGTTTGGACTTTGGCGCTGGCTTCTGATGTTTACATCGTAGTAAGTTCCGAAGATCTTGGAAGCGACGAAAATGATGGGGACGAGGATGAAAGTGACGAGAGACAGGCGCCAGGAGAGTTTCATCATGAAGATCATTGATCCGAGAAGCATCACGCAGTTTCTGGAAGATCCGAGAGTTCAGAGAAGAGCGTCGTCTGGTTACCTCAAGAAGACGTTGACGTTGAGGGCGACCGTGTCCGACATCGTTTGGCAATCGGCTGCGAGTCGAGACGTGATCTCTCCCGTTTTGTGAGCATCGTAGAAGGCGACGTCCTGCTTGACAAGTCCGTGGAACAGGTCATATCGAATAGATCTCTGGATCCTCGCGTACGCGTACTCGAAGGATCCTCCTCGGAATCCGGCGGCGACGGCGCTCACCAGCGAGATGATCGTCATGATGTAGACGGCGTTCGAGAGCGCCGGGTAGGACTTGGTGGCGACGACGGTAGCGATGACCTGACCGGTGTAGTAGGGAACGAAAATGCGAGCTGGAAATGGGGAGGGTGGGGAAAGAGAAAGAAGAGAAATCGACGTACTGATGGAGTAGATGAACAGCCACGAGAATCCGGAGATGTGCCAGAGCCACTCGCGCTTGCAGTACTGCAGAAGGCGGAAAATGAGCTCGAAAGTTTGCTTCGGAGCTTCTTCCATCTGAAAGAACGTCTCCTGATTCACACTCAGAATGACCTCACGTCTTCTTCCTCCAGAATAATGTACGAAGAGGGAGTTCTCGAGAAGAATCTCGTCCACGATGTGTTCAGAATCACTGCGGCCAAGAAATTCCAGATGAGGAAAGCAGTGTCTCCGAACGTCAAAAACTCGTCGGGCTTCAGTTTTTCAGTCAAAAGAAGCAGTTTCGTGGGACTCGCGGCACAAATGATAAGAGCCGAGCAGAAGATCGGCTCTTTCCAAACGTGAAGAGTGTCTGCTTTGTTGGCCAGATGGATCACCGTCGGGACCATCCATAGTGCGAATCGGACGAGTTGGAGGAGAAACAAGTCGATAGTGCTGATCGGAAATCGATAGAAAGAGGGGGCCGCCCGAGTGCTTACCTGGTGAAGAATGAGAAATTGGAGAATTGGGAGGTGAAGTTGGAGAAGGAGAAGGCTCCGTTGTGAAGGCACGCGAACAGAAGACAGGCGAGGAAGTCGATCGAGGCGAGGATGAGTCCCCACGAGAGCCGCGACGCAACCGCCGAACTCATCTCTCTTTTGGGCCTGAGGGGCAGCGGTTGTGAATTGGCAAAAAAGGCAGTTGGCAGAGAGAGAGAGAGCAGTTATCAGCCCAGTGAGAGGCTCGCTAGCAGCTCCTCTCACTGATAAGAATCGACGAAGAGTTGCATTTGCGAGTTGCGATGTCGATCAAACTTCTCTTCGTTAGAAATATGAACATTCATTTATATTGGAAAAACGGGAGGGTCGAGAAGAAACTAAGGCCAAACCAGCAAGGAAGCGGACAACGGATACATGAAGAATCTACGAGGCGGAGGAAACACACACACACAAATCGGATACTCTTCGTTTACTTGTTGTTGATGAGCCGGTTGGCGACGGTGTTTAGGCTCGAAGGAACGTTCTCGATAGTCGTGAAAACCTAGAAAAGGAGATTATTGGATCAATGACGACTACTCTTGTTTTCTAAACAGATATGAACATCTAAGAGGATATCTCAAATTAAGATAGTGGACTATTAGGCTTTTTCATGAGTAGGGGAAACAAAATTATATTTTTAATAGTTTTTCTAAAGTTACACTTCATCGGTCTACTGAAGTGAGAAGACCTGTGAAGCCTAAGAAGCCAATACCTAGTAAATCTTGGCTGAAATTTAAGTAGGAAGTTATATTTGATGCTTCTTAATATTTCGGTTTCTAAATAGTGTCTCACCGAGTCGACTGTGTTGTTCCACTTTCCACCGGCCTTCAGTTGCACGTCCTCGACAGAAGGGAACTGTAAAACTAATTGGTTGGACTTTTTTTCACTGAAGCGATCAAAACCTGTTCGGGGAAAACGACAGTTCCCGGAAGAATGTACTTCTTCAACTTTTGATAGAGGTCGGATCCCTGAAAAGTTGCTTTCGAACTGAATAAGCGTGAAACTGCATACCTTAGCATTGTTCGTCGACCAAATGTCGTTATCGATCGACAGCTTGACTGCGCCAGCCACCAATCCGACCTTGACTCCGAGCTTAGTGGTTTTCCACAAAAATCCCATGATTGATTCTGAAATTCTCAATGTAGAACGTACGGAAAATCACAACAGAAAAGTTTCGCGGACTCGGAGTCGCCCTGCAATAGAATCGGAAAAAGTTCGGCCGCGGCCACGAGGTCGGAATTCGAGCCCGCACTGTTTAATTAACAGTTTGAGTAAGCTAGCCCAAAAAGCTTACTCTTTAATGTTGAATAAATGGGTGTTGTAAATAGCTGAAAAGTTTTCTGTTCAAAACTGGGAAACCGATGCCAGTGGAACTGCGCGCATTACCGCTGGAAGCCAGCGTCACGGAGTAGCAGTCAAACAATGCTGTCATTAGAGCTCCAGCTGGATGACTGGATCCAGTGATCTTCGGAAGTGTGTTACTCGACGTGCGTAAATCAAGGAATCAACGAAAATGCAGCCAAAAGAGAGTAGAATAGTATGCGAATCTCCCTTTCTGACGCTTTTCTCACATCCGGATGTGAGATGCATCCGTAATCTGGCCCGGATCCGCAGGGACTTTTTTGAAGGGAATCCCATTCACAACCGAAAAGATCTCGATTGAAATAACATATCGCCGGAAGTGCTGGCCGCACTGATAACAACTACACAAGGTTTGAAGAGCAAGGAAACAATTCGAACTCTGCAGAAGACGACCATTGATCGATTTGCTAGTCTGTGACCACCGAAGAATGTCTCTGTCGCTGATAATAGTTTGCCCAAATCTTCTGATCAGCCTCATTCCCTCCTTATCACGCTCCAACACTTCTCTTCATAAATTGCTCGATATGAATTTTTACGCGAAACGTCTGTGCCATGATGGTCAACTCGCCAGTTCCTGTCCGCTTTCTGGTCAGCCCTTCCGATTCCCGTTCTCACCTCGTCTCCCCTTTTTTCAGATTCTCATCTGCGCTACTCTATGTCTCACTTCCATCCTCTCCAACATGAACACGTTCAACTTCACGAAAATTTGTATGCAAGACGATAACAGTACGACGAAAGGTGAGAGATTGTTTGTGAGCAAAGGGGAGAGAGAGAGGGGAGCACGTGGTTTGCAGTGACGTTCTCCAAGTCGGAGACCAACTTTCTGCAGTCTTGCGTCGCAATCGGCAGTCTCGCCGCCTCGATTCCGTTCTCAGTCGCGTTTCAGTATCTGCCCCACAAGCCCGTCTTCATCGTGGCTGGTATCATTTCTGGAGGTACTTGTAGCCCGAGCAGCAGGAGAACTTCGAACTCTGTTCGCTTTTTCAGTCTCCACCGCTCTCGTGCCTCTCGCCAGCTCACTCGGATATGGCTGGTTCGTCACGGCGCGCATCTTCCAGGGAATGGCGTTCTCGGCGACGTTCCCACTGGCCGGCAGCATCACGTCGCGTTGGGCGACTCCTCACGAGCACGGCGTCTTCATCGGTCTTCTGACGGGCAACACGCAACTCTCGAACATCTTCACGATGCCCGTCTCCGGCTGGCTGTGCTCCTCTTCCGCCGGCTGGACTTCCGTCTACTACGTGCACGCGGCGGTCTCTCTCGTCACCTTCTCGCTCTTCTTTCTCTTTTTCAAGTGCTCTCCGGAAGAGCACAGCTGGGTGACTGAGAAGGAGAAAGAGAAGATCGGAGTGCGGAAGCAGGCGGCCCGTCCGAAGCATCTTCCGTTTCGCTCGATCCTCACGAGTCTCTCGCTCTGGGCGTGCTGGATCGCTTCGTTCGGAGACCTGATCACCGTGCAGCTCGTCTCGCAGTTCAACCCTCAGTACATGAAGGACTACCTCGACTACGACGTGCTCTCCTCCGGATTTCTCGCAGCTCTCCCCATCATCTTCCAGTTCATCATCAAACTGTCCTCCGGAATCAGCAGTGACATGATCAAGTACACATTCTTCCGATTCCCAAAGAGACTGTGATGTTCAGATCCATCTCGGAGACTCTGAAAACCAAGATTTTCAATTCGATCGCACTGGCATTGGCTGCCGTCTTCTTTATCATTCTGGCGTTCATTCCGAGAGAAAAGCATCTTCTAGCGATCATTGTCATGGTAAGAGGGCATCGGTTTCCTGGAAGATAGAACGCTTTCTGTTGAAAAAGTAAGAATGAGAACATGGAAGGAGCTCGTGGTTTCAGATTTGTGCGGAAAGTGTGATGGGCTGTAATACGGCCGGATTCAACAAGTGTGCCACGCTGCACTCGCAACAGTACGCCTACTTTTCAATGCAACAGGTCAGAACTGTTTCTCTCTTTCTCTCTCTCTCTCTCTCTCTCTCTCTCTCTCTCTCTCTTTCTCTCACTTTGTGTTTCAGATCATGAATATCTGGGCGTGCACCATCTTCATCGAGCCATTCTTCGTGAACATGATAGTGACAGAAGACTCGTGAGACCCCTCACCGATCCTTCTCGACCTCGTTCTCTTCAGATTCGTCGACTGGCGCAACTGTTTCCTCGCGCACGCAATCCTCCTTCTCTTCGTCAACGCCATCTTCTGCCTCTTCGCCGACGCCTCCCCCGCCGCCTGGACTCGTCAGCGAGACGAGAGCGAGAAAGAGCGGTTCGAGTCGATTGCGGACACGAAACTCTAGAAATCTCTCCCGTCTCCGCATGTAAATACACTTGTCTGTAGCAATAAACGGGTCCTCTCTGTCCCTAACGACCCGCCCGGCAGGCCCTCCCGCCTCGTTCCGTGCCGTGCTTCATTCCCGCCAAATGTTCCCCCAGCTTTTCGTTTTTCTCCGGTTCGCCCCCCTCTTCCAGTCTTGTCAACCGAACAAATGCACGAGTTCAGCATGTTACATGTGAGTCCGGCGTCCCTTTTCAGTCGCCCACTGCTCATCTCAGCCTTCCGCCGTCTCCTCTCATGTACCCGCCGCTTCCGCCGCGGCCTCCATCCATTGCAATGGCTCCAATGTACACGATGCCGCCTCCCATGATGCCTCCTCCTCCGATGCTCCCCCCGATGCTCCCTCCGATGCTCCCTCCGATGCTTCCCAGAATGCCTTCTCCGCCTCTTCCTCACCATCAGACTCCAACTTCGTTTGTCGCTCCCTTCGAACCAGCTCTTTCGCAAGTCACTTCGTATGCCCAGTCTTATGAAGTGGCCCCTTCGGCCCCCGAATCAACCAGATGGGATCGTCAGGAACCAGAATACAAACATGTTGAAGAGGTGCCGGTAGAAGCCGTCGTGGCTCCGGACGTCGTCGTCACAGACGCCGTGGACGAGAAGTCGTCGAGCGACGAAAAAGTGGAGAAGGTGCACGAGAACGAGCGGCTCGCGCGCATGGACCTCAAGTACGAAGAGCCCGAGGTGAGAGAGCATCGCGCTGCTCCGCGAGCATAAGCCTCTTTTCCCGTTTGAAGGCGGCTTCTCTCGATAACGGAACCGTCACTTTCCACGCCTGGTTCTTCTGATAGTGCGATAATTGTGAGAGTTGTTCATTAATAAAAGAAATACGAAAACGAAATGCAAGAATTATGGCACGGAATAATTGGAAAAAAGCCGATTCTCACTGTCAGAACTTGCTGACGTAATAGGCTTCGGGCACTCTGACATCGTGTTTGTCTCTGAAAACAAACGGAATTAGATATTGAAAAAAGGACGACGTCATCTGACTTTTTGAGTAAATGACTCGCGAAGAAGCAGACGATTCCGATCGAGAGCACGAAAACGACGAGGAGAACGAGGGCGGAGACGTAGAAGGTCTCGACGGAAACGCAGGTTCTCGAGAGGGCCGCCGACTCGCGCGGGGCCCCCGGAGTGGCCATTTCCTTCGGATCTTCGGACGGCTCGACGAAAAGATCGTCGGAAGAGATGTTGAAGAGTCTGTGAGCGAATCTCTTCTCGCGAACTTCACGCCCGACGTGGTTCGACTCGATCTGATACTGCTCCTCTTCGGATATCAGCCGCGGCATCGGCTCTCCTTGCAGTACCGTCGAGTTGTCTTCGTCGATCGGCGGGGAAGGCTCTTTCATCCAAGGTTCCAGAGGAATGCCGTCTGAAACTAGAACTCTTCGAAGTTGCTTCAGGGCCTTCTCACCGAATGTGTTGCCGATGGTATTATCGATCGGAAGAGGAATCTGTCCAGAAATAGGCACTTGGGTGAGAGGAGTGCAGGCGGGAGGACTCATTCCGCGACACTCGTCACTCGCTTTGTCGCACAGCTTGATCTGGCAAGCGAACGAGACGGACGGCTGGTCGGGGAACGAGATGGCTTCGATGGCCATGTAGGCGGAAGTCAGCGAAGGCAGGTAGACGACCTGCGGAAAGTCACGGGACACCGAGCACCTGCAACAACAGGAAGGGCACTTCTCGGGAGCATTAGAAAGATCCGAACCCGTTCTCGTCGAGAAGCGGAACTGACTCGACTCCCCGCGAGTCGAGAATCGAGCATCCGCGGATCAGGATACCGTAGTTTCCGGCCGTGTCGCAGTCCCATCGATGCACAATCGTCATTCCGACTCTCGTATTCAGAACTTTCGGACCCTCGAACGATCCTTCTCTCAGGGAGTAAGTGCAGCTCGGCACCACAGTGATTCCCTGCTCCACGGATTCTTCGGGAACTCCACTGCAAACAGGACAAGATCCAGAAAGACGTCTTCAGAATGCACTCACTTCACTGCCAGATCGGCCTTGACGACAGATTCGCTGTGAGCGTAAAAGCATCGGATGCTGAACGCTCTGTCCTCTTTCGTCGAAAAAAGCGGATGGAAGTTGGCGACGAAAGTGATGTGCTGGTTGACTCCGCGCGGAAGCAGTCCGCTTATTTGCCGCGAGCGTTTCATTCCGCAGTCTCCGAGACGTATCGAGAGAGAGGCTCCCTGCGAAGGGACATCGAATCGACGACGGCACGCGGCGGATCCGTAGAAGCCCCGGATGTAGACGTTGCCTCTG
This sequence comes from Caenorhabditis sulstoni, assembly GCA_963966605.1. Lineage (NCBI taxonomy): Eukaryota > Metazoa > Nematoda > Chromadorea > Rhabditida > Rhabditidae > Caenorhabditis > Caenorhabditis sulstoni. Next base: position 5,331,973 of record OZ016475.1, read on the forward strand.
GAAAGGAAAGACTAAAGTGAATGTGGTGGAGCGAAGGGCAGACTTGAAGGGGTTTCTCGTCTGGAACGAGAAACTGATACTGTCCGGGTTGCACTCGAACTTCGGATCGCCCACTATTTCATTATCTAATTGGAACGGAGAAGCCGTTTGTATCTGAAGAAAGGAATCGGGAGAGGATGCTTTTTGGGAGATACCATGAGAAGAAGAAGGACGGGGAGCATCGGGGAAGCAGCAGCACGAGCCGAATGGTTCGAGTATCAGTTTCGGTTATACGAGAAGAGGAGGAGGCCCTCTTCCTACGGTAGAGAAGGGCGGACCTGCCGATTCGGGAGCACAAAGGCAGAGTATAATGAACGGGGCAAGTCCGGTTATTGTGTGTCTGGGCATACAATGCGGGCGGTCCCGACGGGTGCCAATCTGGAGCCCGATACTCGCCATCGCCCTCTCTTTCAATCTCTATTCAAAACTTCTGACTAACTCTTTACTCAATTCAATCGTTTCGCTGAAAAGTTTTAATGAAAAGTTCCGAATGAAATTGCCTTCGATACCAGTTTCTGTGTTGCCGGGGCCATTGGGACGACGGCAAGGGGGATCAAATGCACTTTGCGGCGTGTCTTGTACACCTTCCGGCAAGTGTTTGCCCAGTTTGTTTTGGTGCATTAATTACAAAAGGACCTCCTTAGAGGTGGAGAACATCATAACAGGAAGTATGTGGAATGGATCTTGTTTGCTCTCCTGTCATCGGGTTCGGTGGTTTTCAGGTTTTCAGTTTTTGAATGCGATTATCTGTGGATGCTACTTTTTTCTGTTTCGTTTTTTGTCGAATCAATATTTTTATGGTGATACTGTATTTAAACTCATTGAACTCTGGAAAAATTCAAATCTTTCTAAGAATAAAAACGTTCCCACGGGTATACGGTACGCAAACTTACTCTGTGCAGAATGAGCGTGCGGTGTTAGCACAGATTTTTGAATTAGGCTCCGCCTACGAAGTTGTTTACTTGTTTACATCGACATTTTTCGCTGTTTTTAGGCCCAGGATGCCGATTTTTGAATTTTTTCCCTGTTTCCCTCGAAACAATTCTCATTTCAGCACGATTTTCTAACCGGTTCGAATCGCAAAGTGCGAGTGCCGGTTCACTCGCCTCATCCGACTGATTCTTGATTTCCAATGCCAGGTTTGTCGTTGGCTTTACGTTCTTTGTAGTTTCGGTAGCTTTCAGGCTCTACGAAAACATCGGCAAAGATTCCGCGCACTCGGACCGTCTCGATTTCGGTTCTGAGTCCTCGTGACGAATTACTCCGAGAGTCGATACGAGTGAGATCAAACTCCAGTCTCATATCTGTTTCTTTTTCAGTGCCAGGTCGCTTCGGAGCCGTACGCAATCTGGACGAAACAAGAAACTTTGGATGAGGCGACTCGACTGGCGAAGAGCTTCGCTCTTGAGGTAAAGAAAGTGAGAAAGGCGATCTACAATCGTCGTGCTTTCGTGAACAGCAAAATAGAGCACGCTCTTGTGGATGCAGGAATCACTGATCCTGCTTCACCGTTCATTCAGGTCATAGCTGAGAAAGTCCAGGTCAGTTCTTCAAACGTTTTTTCAGATATTAATTATACGCTTTGTAGACGATCTCGATCAACGTCGTTCACTTTCTCGAAACTCACTTCGAAAAAATACGCGCTGAAATCGGAGCTAAAAAAGTAGCCTGAAAGGCCTTCCGAGTTGACGCCAAACGAATCAACTTCTTCGTGTCCTCGATTTTTCACTCATATAACCTCGTTTTAAACATTCGAAACATTAATCACTCGATCTCACTTTTTCCTGTTTCGATTCTGAATACCCTGCACACATCTGCAAACACCCTACAGCATTCACTCGGTGTACTGATATAACCCTAAAGAATTTACACCTTACCATTAGTTCCTCGAATAAAGTTTCCACAGTGGCTTTTGCACCAAGTTTCTCGGCGCCTCTCCGCCGCAAACCTGCATACTGCATGGCGGCCGAGCTTTCTCTTCTGTGAAACTTCTCGTCCTCCACGCTTTTCCTTTTATTTTCTCGGATCCGAATGGTTTTTCCTGTATGAGATGGGCCAATTCGCCGATTTGAAAACGCTCCTCTCGACGGACCCAGGTGCAGCGGTTCCTCTTTTCGATACAATCGTCAGAGAGTCGTTCCCGAGAGATTCGGAAAAAGATGAGGCCGTCGTCAAGGAATCTTGCCAGCTTATGGCCGATTTCCTACGTCATTCGAGTGTCTACAAACGGAAGCTAATCTACTCGCAAGTAATCGTGTCGCTGAAGTTCTTCTCATCCGAAATTCAAACTCTTGCAGCTCCAGAAGGCGTCCCTTCTCTCCAGAATGCTGCTTTCATTCCAATTCCACAGCTTGAAAGACACCGCTTTCCCACGACGTCTCATTTTCAAAGGGAGAAGCGTGTTCGAAGGAAACCTCGGACAGGAAACTCGTCAGTTCCATCAAAGCTCCGTCTTCCACTCCTTTCACCCTTCAGATCGACGTCATCACGTGATCGCCGTCGGATCGAATCGTTTCTTCAATCTCGGGGTGATTTCCGACGGCAGTCCCATCGAAGAGCCTCATCTCGTCTCCGTTCCGCATGTCTGCCGCATCGAAATGTCCAACTCGCACACCGTCTTTCTGACGACCGACAATCGCCTTTTCGGATGCGGAAAAGCGGCGTCGTTCCTCCCGCAAGACGTTGAGGAGACGGAAAGCGGATATGTGGCACTTCCGACGATAGTCCAGATTCCGAATGTTCCGTCTGGATCCAGAATTGATGACATTCGAGTCATCGAGGGAGGGACGCATGTTCAGATCGGCAAAGAGGCAAGTTTTTCTGCAGTAAAATACTCGTCGAAACGATTCTTTTCAGTGGTTTTTCGTCGGAAAGTGTCCGTTCAGTGGGTCGAAAAGGATTGCTCGGAACTGTGTCTCCATTTCGCCGGAAAACCAGCTCGTCCAGCCCGTCCGACACCAAGTCGCTCGCATTTCCTTCGCAGGAGGCTCAGTAGAAGTGAGCGTTTTCTCCGTTCTCTCCGTTTCTACCAAATATTCTCCAGATCCTTATTTCTCTGATCGATGGAATCCTCTGCTGGGATCGTCACGCGGATTTCAAGGCGAAGAAGGAAATTCGCCTAATCGCGCACGGATTCCCAGTCTCTTCTCGGTTCGAATGCTTCCAAGTTCTCCACGACGGCACCGTTTACGTGGCGAAAAATGTGTTGCTGAAGGGGAAACTGCAGTTCTGGAAGAACGTCGACGACGGATTTCAAGTGATAAACGGCACGGAAATGGAGCATCTCGACACGAAAAATACACTGGTGGCTCTGTTGGAAGAGGTGCCGGGATCAATTGGAACGAATTTCTTCCGACTGTCACCCGACGGACAGAACCTCATCATAAAGGTTACGAGAAAAAAGGAAATCTGAGACAGTAACTTTTTCAGCTCGGATATCAAAGTGAAGACGGTAAGCATCTGAAAGACGGAGGACGACTGAAATTCCAGTCACTGAGTGCTCACTTGATACTGAAAAAACGAGAGGAAGAGGAATGCGATCCAGTCGATTTTCCCGTCGATATGACGGTAAGATCGCCCCTCCGATCATCTTGAATCTCACGGAATCTCTCGTTTATTTCAGTTGTGCTTCCACAAGAACCTGACGGGAATGACGACTCTACCAACGAATCGTCTCATCTTCGAAGCTATGTTCCCCGATCTGGTTCCTTTGATCAACCAAGACGGGGAGTTCCACATTCGCCACGTGCCAGAAAGCGAGCAAAACGTAACGGCCACTGACGTCGACTATCCGTTCAAGTTGGACCTTGAGAGTCCACGAGAGCTGCCGAGCCCAAAAGATCCCGCCATGGAGTTTGTGCCAGACGGCACGGATCCCTCTCTGATCTGGCATCTCATAACAACAGGAGGGACGAAAGTTCCATGTCACAAATACTTTCTTCTCCTGCACTCTCGACAAATCGGAGCACTTCAGAGGTTCAACCGAATGCCGGTTTACGGAAGAATTGAAGAGGACGAATCGGAGGAGACGACGCAAATCGATGCGAATGCGAAGGAGGAGACGGTCCGGAACGCTCTCCGGGGCATGTTCAACCCGATCGCTCTGTTCTCGCTGAAGACAGTGGAGCTCGTGGAGTGTATCCACTTCTACGACTACCATCTCATGTTCGAACTCTTTCATGACGCGTTCTTCGTTTTCATGGAGACAATCACCGACTTCTCGCTCCCTTTTCTTTTCGAGCTGTTCAATTCTTTCGAGGAGAAGGTCCTCGAAGGCGTTCTCGAGAGGCCCCACCTCCTCTTCAACTCAGTCTCCCCCAACCTTCCTTCAAACACTTTCCTGCTCAAGTTTGCTCTCGCACATAAAGAAAGAAGGAGTTCATCTGATGGATGTACCGAGACGCTACAAAATTTCGAAGCAGACGATCTCGCTCGATACTTTATCGATCTTGATTTGGATTCCGAAGAAGCCGTCTGGAAGTCTATCCGAACAGAATTCGGAACCGTCCTCGATTCTTCGATGGCGGAAGCGAGTCGCAGGAAAGAGGAAAAACGCACAATCCGAACCAGAACAAGTAGTCACACTCATCGCCAGGATGTTTCTTCTGTGTCAACACTCCCGATCCCGATTCGAAGAAAGAACGTGAGCTTTTCGGAATCCGCCGGAAGTCCGACCCTTCATTCTCCTGCCGCCACATCGATGCCTACGAAAACAATTCCGATTGAAAGGATCAGAACAGAGAGCATCTCGAATTCCCTGGAAGACTTTCCTGAGATTTCGGGATCTCCCTCAGCTCTTTCTTCCACTTCGACACCTAACAAATCGAAGAGATTCGCGCCAAAAGGAGCCCGATTCAAGAACGCAAACGAGATTCTGCTGTCTCCGGAGCGCGTGAATCCGTGGAAAACTCCGATTCAAGAAGACGCGAAACCATCGAATATGAACGAAATTTTTGAGAAAGAAGAGAAACTGCAAAGAAACATAAGTGAGAAATATGAGTCTGGTAAAGAAATCGTGATCTTTTTCAGAAACTGGATTTAAAAAAGTCGAATCGCTTCGCCACGTAGAGGCAGAAGAGCTAGCGCAGGCGGAAATTCGTCGACTGTACGACGCAGAATTCGCAGGAAAGGAGGGAGAAGTGATCATTCGAGTAGTGTCGAACTCCTGATGCTCTTCTGAGAACGATATTTTCAGGTGGAAGTGCTTGGAGCAGAACAATCGGAAGTCGGAGAGATTGTGTGGGGCAGCATGCCCGGACTCATTCGTCGTTGATTCTTTTCATAGTAATTTGTTCTCTAGTTTCATGATAATAACATTTTTTGTTAATTATTACGAAATCACGTTGTTTTCTAGTATTTTCTATGGGTTCTTCTTGTAAAATTTACATTCCTTTTACGGGCTCGTCTTCAGCTCTGTCAATTTCCGGTTGATAAAATTTTTCTAATTTAAATAAAATTGATCAACCAACGGTTCGCCGCATAGGTCGGGATCAAGTGTCAATCAACGAGGCGGAGTGAGTTTTGTGGCGTTTCTGATGTGAGTTCTCTCATATCACAATTTAGATGCCAGTTTTAAAAAAATTGATAATATTTAAATCCGCGGAAAAATGTGAAATTGGAGCAATTCTCCAATTTTCATTGGTGGGAATTGATTCTCCGATCGAAAACGCCTTACATTTGGGATGCCACTAATTTTACGGGAGTACCACGGAATAGAACTCGGCCGCAATAGAACTCGGCCGGAATAAAACTCGCCGGAATAGAACTCCGTTTTTGGTGGATTGCGCGCGTATCGATTTTTTTTGTGATTCCTCTTTTTATATTATAGGATCGCGCGAAGCGCGGAGTCCGCAGTTTCGCCCCCTGGCGGGTCTCGAACGGAATTCACGTCGCGCGACGTGAAATTGCGTGTCCCTTTAAAGTTTTTGTGTTGAATTCAAATTTTCGCGGTTCAAAGTTTTTAAAGGGAGGCACCTTGATTCGTTTTTTACCTGTAGATTCCGTTCGAGACCCGCCAGGGGGCGGAACTGCGGACTCCGCGCTTTGCGCGATCCTATAATATTTTCGCTTAGCGAAAATGCGAGTAAAATTATCACAAAATTTCCAAATTTTTCAAAATTGAGTAAGGCCAAGTAAAAAGTTCTATTCCGGCCGAGTTCTATTTCGTACCAGTTCTATTCCGTAGCAAGTTCTATTCCGTAGCAAGTTCTATTCCGGCGAGTTCTATTCCGCGGTACCCCCAATTTTACCCCACTTTTATTTTTTCGTGACCTCTGCGCACGCGCCATCCTATTATCGGATTTTTTTGAATGCAATACGCTGCGGAAATTTTTTTTTTCGAAATGTTGATTTACGGGTTGGCACGGCGCCCTGCGAGGCGAATTGTCCGTGGAGCGCGTTTGAAAAAGTGGGCGGGGCGTCGCGAATTTTTCAGTTGATTTTTTGGTTTTTGGTCATTTGCAGCGCAGAAAATGATTTTTTCTTCGAAATTGTCCATAGCAATTGTAGAGAAATGCAAAAGAAATCGTTTTTCAAAACGGTTTAGCAAACCATTCGTTGACGGCGGTGTTGATACACCTCAAAATTTTGTACTGAAAAACGCGTTTCTTGCTTCTTTTGCGAAAACTGGCTGCGATATCCGAAATTTCGTCCATAGCATTTGTGAAGACCTTCATTAGAAACATTTTGCGACTAAAACCGAACCGATTCCTCAAAAACTGATGAAGTTGATACATTTTGAAGTTCGCTTTTTGAAGCCCGAGACGGCGGAGAGAAATCGAATTAGGGTTGGCAAAAGGGGCGTTGGGGCGGCCCCGGCGCCCCGCTCCTGGGGCGGGGGTCGCCCCGCCGCCCCAACATGCGGGGCGCCGGGGTCGCCCCCGCCCCCAAAGCGGGGCGCCGGGGTCGCCCCCGCCCCAGGAGCGGGGCGGCGGGGCGGCCCCCGCCCCGGCGGCCCGCGGCATTTTTCGAAAATTTGCCCAAAATAGTCCGTTTGAGCCCATTCTTAAAGCATTCTGTAGACAATTTTGTCATACCTTCGGTTAAAATGGTCGGGTTTCTCGTAATTGTCTTTTTTATGAATGCGAAATCTCGAAAACTTGCAAAATAACTGCGTGAATGACAAAATTGTCTACAGAATGCTTCAAGAATGAGCTCGAACGGACTATTTTCGGCAAATTTTCGAAAAATGCTGCAGGCCGCCGGGGCGGGGGCGGCCCCGCCGCCCCGCTCATGGGGCGGGGGCGGCCCCATCGCCCCATTCGACGGGGCGGGGGCGGCCCCGGCGCCCCTCATGTGGGGCGGGATCCGCCCCATCGCCCCCAAAGCGGGGCGCCCCCTCAAAGCGGGGCGCCCCATTGCCAACCCTACATGGAATTACTGTGTGGGCCTCGATTTTTGAGTCGTCGCGAAATGCGCCAGCAAATCGAGAAACGCGTCACCAACCCTCTGGGCGCGCGAAATGTAAAAATTCCGGCCGCAGGGTGCCGTGGGTACCACGGAATAGAACTCCGTTTTCGGCGGATTGCGCGCGTATTGGATTTATTTTTTGATTTCTCATTTTATATTTTCTCGAAAACGCGAGTAAAATTACCACAAAATTTGAAAATTTTTCAAAATGAGCAAGGCCGAGTATATCGAAAAATAATTTTCATATTCAAAACTTTTAATAGAAATATTTACAATCGTTCAAAAATAATTTTTAAAAAACTTGATACTTTACGATTTTTCGAAAAAAAAATCAATCTACCGATCTTCCCGGATAAAAGCGGGGTTTTTCTGTTTTTTTTTCTAGCCTTCAGCGCCCACGCAACACTGTTACCCTAATTAATTTTGAAATTATATCAACAAGTTGCGGAGACGACTAGTTTCGACTCGACTGACATACCCTTCTGCCGCTTCCGATCGCTGCTTCTCCTCCTTCTTCGTCTGCTTCTTCGCCTTCTTCTTCTCCTTCTCCTTCTTTTTCTTCTCCTCCTCCTCCTTCTTCTTCTCTTTCGCCTCCTCTTCCATCTGTCTCGCGCACTTGGAGCAAATGGGCGAACTAAAACTCGAAATTTAAAAGAGTTTTTCTAATAGCTAGAGGTTTTACTCGGCTCCCTCCTGCTTTATCTTTGCACCTCTCCTGCCGTCCGCCTTCGCCACTCCATCTTCTTTTTCTTTTTTTTTCTACTTCTTCGACGACGTCCTCCATCGCTTCGTTCGTCACCGCTCTTTCCAAGATCAAACTTCTTTTAAAATGATGACAATTCGAGAAATAGAATTTAAAGGTGCATTTGAGTGTTTGAGAAGTTTATAGAAGCGTGGCCTGTTTGTTAAAGTAACTTTTTCAGAAAATTCCAACAAGTTCACGCTTTTTCGAGGAAATATTTCTAAATAGAAAATCGTTGACGGCCGAGAAATTTCGCAGATGGCCTAAGTTTTGTGGCCTAGTTTTCGCGGCGTGTACTCCGTACGGACAATCACGCTTTTCTCGAAATTTCAACCGTTTTTCATCGCGATTTCACCGATTTTCCTTTTTTTTCTCACATTTTTCTAATCAAGCAATCAGACTTGTCGAGTAAACGGTCCGGCTCAAGAGTTGTTCTGATATCTTTTCGAAATCTTCAATTTTTCCAGAGTTGTTACGGGCCGGGCCGACATTGTAATTTCACCGGCCCGGCCGACCCGGGCCGACCTCAAGCTATAGGAATTTTCATTTTTTCAGTATTCCTCGTAGATTTTTCATGAAAACCTGCCATTTTGACTAATTTTCTCATTTTAGAAATGCTTCCTCCTCCTCCTCCGCGACGTCTTCTGGCGGCCTCAAATCGGCGTTGTGCATCTCGTCGAAAAAAGAGTCGAACAACGGCATGACGCAGCCGGCGCAGTTTTCCGGTGCGTTTTGCTAGGCCACGGTCACACAAGCACACAGAAACTTTCTTCAGATTGACTGGCGATTTGGTGCAGCACATGCGAAACAATCATCGAAAGAGCAAGTTCAAGCGGAAAGCCGACCTTCGTCAGTGAGAAAAAACGACTGCTGTTGTCGAAAATGTCTGAGTTTCTTCGAAAATTGAGGCAATTCCCCCCTCCAGTGATTTCCTTCATTTTATTTATTTCTCTCCTCTTTTTCCCTTTTCTCTTCTATTAAACGTTTATTTTTTTCCAACTTTATTAATTTTTTCCTTTTTCCATTAAAAATGTCAAACGAATTGTGGGTTTGTTTTCGAGATTTGCGAAGAAAAATGGCGCAATGAAGCTGCGAAGTTGTTGTTTCAGACCGAATGGATATAAAAAGTGCAAAAGCCCTCTTCCTGCGCTAGCCCGGCGAACCGCCCGGAGGGGAAAGAAAGAGGGCGGAACGCCGAACTAGCCCCTAACCCCGCTCTCACCGTGCGGGAACGGCGCGGCGACAGGACAGTCCCGAGGGGGACCGTCCGTCGACGCTCGGCTCAAGGCAGTCCGAGGGACCGTCTATCATCGCCCGCCGCTCAGGAGCCTTTCTCCGTCCTCACGGCTACCGCTCAAGGGCCGGAACCCTATCATCGCAGGCAACGGTACCGCTCAAGACACAGAGTGCCAATCATTGCAGCGTGCGCACCCACCGGGTTTTGATCCCGGGGCTCTCGGCCTGACGGTCGAGCGCTCTACCACTAAGCTATGGGTGCACGCCGAAGTGCGTGTTGGGAAAAAAGAGGAAAGAGGAAGGAGAGACTGACAGGGTCCCAATAGAAGGAAAGAAAAAATTCCAATGAGGAAAAAAGAACCAAATTTAAAAAAAAAAGAACCAAATTTTAAAAAAAAAGAACCAAATTTTTGAAAAAAAGAACCAAATTTATAAAAAAAAAGAACCAAATTTTAAAAAAAAAGAACCAAATTTTAAAAAAAAAGAACCAAATTTTAAAAAAAGAACCAAATTAAAAAAAAAGAACCAAATTAAAAAAAAAGAACCAAATTAAAAAAAAAAAAAACAAAAATTGAGATTCTTTTTTTTTGGAATTTAGTTCTTTTTTTTTTTGGAATTTGGAACTAAATTCCAAAAAAAAAAAGAACCAAATTCCAAAAAAAAAAAGAACTAAATTCCAAAAAAAAAGAACTAAATTCCAAAAAAAAAGAACCAAATTCCAAAAAAAAAAAAAGAACTAAATTCCAAAAAAAAAAGAACTAAATTCCGAAAAAAAAAGAACTAAATTCCAAAAAAAAAAAACCAAATTCCAAAAAAAAAGAACTAAATTCCAAAAAAAAAAGAACTAAATTCCAAAAAAAAAGAACTAAATTCCAAAAAAAAAAGAACAAAATTCCAAAAAAAAAGAACTAAATTCCAAAAAAAAAACTAAATTCCAAAAAAAAAAGAACCAAATTCCAAAAAAAAAAAAACCAAATTCCAAAAAAAAAAAAAGAACTAAATTCCAAAAAAAAAAGAACTAAATTCCGAAAAAAAAAAGAACTAAATTCCAAAAAAAAAAGAACTAAATTCCAAAAAAAAAGGACCAAATTCCAAAAAAAAAAGAACTAAATTCCAAAAAAAAAGAACTAAATTCCGAAAAAAAAAGAACCAAATTCCGAAAAAAAAGAACTAAATTCCAAAAAAAAAAGAACTAAATTCCAAAAAAAAAAGAACTAAATTCCGAAAAAAAAAGAACCAAATTCCGAAAAAAAAGAACTAAATTCCAAAAAAAAGAACTAAATTCCGAAAAAAAAAAGAACTAAATTCCGAAAAAAAAAGAACTAAATTCCAAAAAAAAAGAACCAAATTCCAAAAAAAAAAAAAGAACTAAATTCCGAAAAAAAAAGAACCAAATTCCAAAAAAAAAAAAAGAACTAAATTCCGAAAAAAAAAGAACTAAATTCCGAAAAAAAAAAGAACTAAATTCCAAAAAAAAAAAACCAAATTCCAAAAAAAAAGAACTAAATTCCAAAAAAAAAAGAACTAAATTCCAAAAAAAAAGAACTAAATTCCAAAAAAAAAAAGAACCAAATTCCAAAAAAAAAAGAACCAAATTCCAAAAAAAAGAACTAAATTCCAAAAAAAAAAGAACCAAATTCCAAAAAAAAAAGAACTAAATTCCAAAAAAAAAAGAACTAAATTCCAAAAAAAAAGAACTAAATTCCGAAAAAAAAGAACCAAATTCCAAAAAAAAAAGAACTAAATTCCAAAAAAAAAAGAACCAAATTCCAAAAAAAAAAGAACCAAATTCCAAAAAAAAGAACTAAATTCCAAAAAAAAAAGAACCAAATTCCAAAAAAAAAAGAACTAAATTCCAAAAAAAAAAAGAACTAAATTCCAAAAAAAAAGAACTAAATTCCGAAAAAAAAGAACTAAATTCCAAAAAAAAAAGAACTAAATTCCAAAAAAAAAGGACCAAATTCCAAAAAAAAAAGAACCAAATTCCAAAAAAAAAAGAACTAAATTCCAAAAAAAAAAAGAACTAAATTCCGAAAAAAAAGAACTAAATTACAAAAAAAAGAACTAAATTCCGAAAAAAAAAGAACTAAATTCCAAAAAAAAAAGAACTAAATTCCAAAAAAAAAAGGACCAAATTCCAAAAAAAAATAACTAAATTCCAAAAAAAAAAGAACCAAATTCCAAAAAAAAAAGAACTAAATTCCAAAAAAAAAAAGAACTAAATTCCGAAAAAAAAGAACTAAATTCCAAAAAAAAGAACTAAATTCCGAAAAAAAAGAACTAAATTCCAAAAAAAAAGAACTAAATTCCGAAAAAAAAAGAACTAAATTCCAAAAAAAAAAGAACCAAATTCCAAAAAAAAAAGAACTAAATTCCAAAAAAAAAGAACCAAATTCCAAAAAAAAAAAAAGAACTAAATTCCAAAAAAAAAAGAACTAAATTCCAAAAAAAAAAGAACTAAATTCCGAAAAAAAAAAAGAAAATTAAAGAAACAACTTTTTTTGAAAAAATCATTATTTTTTAAAGAAAATTATTAAACGAAAAAACTTTTTTTTTGAAAAGAAAGTGCGGCTCCAGCCATTGTCATTGTCTTTCCTACTCCGAAAGACGCTGCGACGACGAAGGCGTCCACGTCGGTCTTGTTCCCGGGTGCTGGGGTTGCTCGTCCCCAGCACCCGGGAACGACCGCTATCTCGACGTCTTGGACGTTGTCGGCGATCGCTCCTTGGTCCGGATGTTGCGGATGAAGGATTTCGATCGGATCGATAAACTCGACGGCAGGGAGTGGTTCGGCTTCAAGGGCCATCGGCGGAGCGTCGGGGACGCTGTCGATGCCATTCTCGACGGAGTCGGAAGGATTTGGTTGATCGTCGCAGAGCATCGGTGTCGCGTCGGGGACGCTGCCGGTGCCGTTCTCGAGCGAGACGGAGAGAGGGTCGTCCGGGACTATTGACTCGATATCCGTAACGAACCTTCCGGAATCCGGAGGGGAGAAATTTTGAAAGACGAAAAAAGAACGGCACTGCGTTCTTACGAGAAGCGCATGAGCTTATAAGCTATAGCTTCTGTGTATCTTGTCGCGTATGGCGTGTTGCTGGCGATGCGATAACTGGGAGAAACGTGTGTTTTCTCAACTCAAAAATCTGGCCAAATTTTTGCGTATTGAAAACACCTTGCACCGTATGCTGCTTAGTACGTACTAACTGGGGAAGAAAAACTCACTTCGGCGGTAGCTATTGGTGAGAGCTCTCTGGGCGCCTCCTCGAGGGCCCCTCGAAACCTACGAAACCAGTCACACACGCTCTTTCCTCTCCTAACCTACTCTACCTCGGTGGATCGTACTTGATTCCGAAGCACTTAATAAGACTTCGGAACCACTCGCTGCTACCAGTAAAAGAACAGGTTGGATGTTGATAGAGTATAGGTTTATTGCTCACGGGACCGGGTCCCGAGAGGAAAGAAACAAGATAAAACCGCTCTCGAGGAAACGGGCATGAAGGGTTATATAGCGTGATCCGGAATGTTGAGCAGGCGGTCTTTACGGGGGCTGTGGCTTGATGGTGGGGTGATGCGGATGGACGGACGGTTCTGCAATGATGAGATTGAGCCGAGGGAGTATGGGGATCAAGGAGGGCACGGTCTGCCGGCCCGACTGGAATGTGTGAGGCGTGCTGAGTGCTTTGACAGGCTGGAAGAGCTGGGCAAAGGTCTTGCGATGAGTCATGGGGACATGACTCTGGACTTTGGCTTTGATCAAAGTGTAAAAACTGTGGGCTAACCTTAAGATCACGAAAAATAAAAGGTGTATTTTTAAATTCGATATCGAAAACAAGCGATACGGAAAATGCGGCGAAAAAGCTACAACAACAGCGATTTTACCGACCGGAGAAAAGAAAAAAGGAAAAATTGAAGTTGGGACACTCCGCCATCACTTGATCTCGAACTTTGTTGCAGCTTCAAGAAATTGGTCAACAGTTACGACGAACCGATCTTAAAGTTCAAAGGGACACTTCACAAGTTTTTTGTCGAGGTCTCGCAACGAAATCTTACGGTAAGCCGCGAACAGTCCGATTTTCTGTTTTCGAAAATATCGCGGAATGTGAGCTTTTTTCGAACTTTTGAGTCGATTTTGTAATTATGAGCGATTTCCGGCTCAATTTTTATTGAAGGATGGATAATAGTTGCGTGCAAAATGCTTAACTTTCTGTTGTTATGATGTAATTTCGCGGCGAAAACTTATTTTCAGATATGAACCCTCAGGCCGATCGTTGTGATCGAACCGCCTACGTTTCTGGTCTTCAGCCGACTATTTCTGACATCGAGCTTTTTGAAGTCTTCAATCGGGTATGTCAAATAGATTGGGGCCTTGGTTTTCAGATCGTTTTCAGGTTGCACATGTGGAAAAAGTCATAGTGAGAAACGGAGCGATTCGACACGCTCTGGTCGTCTTCAGGTGGGTTCCTTAATTCGCTGTAGCTGTCTTATTATTTTGTTTTCAGAACTGTCGAAGGTCTTTATATGGCTCTGGTCCAATTCCAAGGCACATATTTGCACGGTCGGCAGTTACACATACGTCCTTTGAGAGAGAGCTCGCACGCGAACAGTGAGACAATCACCACGATGTTTGAGAAGGCCAAGAATCAAGGAAATACTCAAAACCGCCGACCTGCTTCCGTCCAAGACCGATATCCTTCTTCTTCTTCCTCAACCGCATTCCAGTCGTCAAACGAAAACAACCCGACCGGGCGCGGATACCGCAATTCTTCCGGATCGTACGGGAGACGTCGTGGAGGAGGAGGACAAAATAAGAACGTTTTTCCAAATGAAACCTATTCCGGACAACAGGTGCAGCAGCTTCTCGAGGTGCCTTCGTATTCGAGTGAAAACTTCCACTTCGACGACTACACTGAAGGAGCCAAAAGGTTTATTGTCGAATCTTTAAAAGTATTCTTACGTTATCTTTCTAGATTTGACAGTCTTGCCCATCTCATCCGAGCTAGCACTCCCACAGATCCATTTGGAACTTATAGACGCAGTCCAAAGTGAGAATAACTTTCGATTGTTTCTTGTTGAAAATTCGGTGTTTTTAGGCCTTCCGACTCAAACATTGGGCCTCACAAAACCGAATCCAGGTCCCGTCTCGGATCTCGCGATACGTCAAAAGCGGCTCCTCCCACTTGGAAAATGGAGTTACAAATCAAAGGAAACGAAGGACATGGGGCAAAGAACGAGGAGTCTTGGAAACCAGAGCCGCAGGAACATCAGCCGCCTCCTCTATTGCAACAGCCGGATGTCTCCATGTCTCCGCAACAGTTCCTGGCTCAAATTGCACGAGCAGAACAAATGAACGAGCAGGCAAATAAGAAGAAGCGTCCGAACTTGTCTGTGATCAACCCGTCGCTTTTCTACGAGCAATACCCGAGAACATCCTCTCCTGTAACTTCATTCCTGTCTTCCAGTTAGCACACCTACTAATTCTTACGTTATACTCATTTATTTCAGTGCCAAATGCGGTCGACCGCATCTCTTCTCCACGAGATCCGGCCGTTCTAGCCTACAGTTGCCAGCGCGCTCCTCAGTCGGCGTTTGCTGGTCTTTCTCCAATAGACACAAACAACTGCTCGTTCATCACGAAGCATCTGGGTCCGGTGAACGAAAACACGATGCAAAGCCGCCGTGATCTGACGAACGACGAGCTGTCTGACATGATCGTCTCAACCGGCAACCTGCGTATCAATCCCAATGTCGGTCAGCCTTGTCTCCAGAACCAGTTCGATCATTGTGACGAGCCAGCTCCGTGGAGCCCTGTCAAACGTCTGCGTGCTGAGAGCGGATCTCTATCGACTGCTCAATTTGCTAGTCCGCAGTTTTCTCCGATTAAATCGAAGTCTATTGAGTTCAACGAGACGGAGGATGACGTTTTCAGTAGCGAGAACAAGCATCCGTCCGGACTTTCAATGTGCGCTATGCCGGAACCGAAACCGGTCGGAAACATTCTGATGGAGCAGAAGATGCCAAACAACACCTTCGACGACATCAACAACAGCCGTCTTCCTTCCAACTCGCATTCCGCGAATCCGAGTTCAGACAAAAAGGCGTTCGTTTTCCCAGAGTATCCTTTGTGTCGTCATTCGTCAGTTCCGTCCATCGCTCATCTTGTTGGCGATCTTTCGGACTTCGGACCTCTATCTCCTCACGTAACCGCCGGTGCCAAGCTGACAATGGATCGCTCTTCTTTGCTGCGGGAATATCATTCTGGAGACTGTTTGGAAAAGGAGTCACCGAACCGGGAGCACGTCTGATTCTGTATGATGGTCACTTCTTTTTTATTGCACTCTCCCTTTTCTGTCAAATAGTGGCTATTTTATTGTCTGATTCTTGTGTTTTATAATGCCACCATCCATTGCATTCATTCTCCCAATCCAAATTTTTTCCACCTGATTTTATCACATTCCTCATAGTTTCCTGTTTTATTCTACGTTTTCTCCATTCTCCTACCCAAATGATCGTTTTTTGTGAATTTGAAAACGCTTCTTTCAATTTATGACGCATGTTTTCGATCGATGACATCGTCCCGCTCAATTTCTCTCTCACTTAGTTTTTTTGTCGAAAACTCATAGCATCATTGTTTTATGAGATCAAGATATGCACGCACACATCCACACAATTGTTTCATTCCTGCGCAGTTTTATAGTTTCGTGTTTCTGCCTGAATGAAGAGTAAATTGCACACAATTTATGCCCTCTGAACAAGAGAGAGTGAGAGAGAGCAAATTGAAATGTTTTTGGTCCCACCTATGCAAGAGGGGAGTCCTGAGAATGGGAGAAGAAAAGCGAGGTAAAAACAAGAAAAGGGCGGGAAAAAAGATCGGAAGCAGGGAAAGAGGGAAGAAGGACCCGTAGAAGGAGGAAAAAAGAAAGGGAAACAGGGAACAAAAAGGGACTAGGAGGACACGTGGAGACACATATCGGAGGCCGACAGGGCCACTGGCGGCTGTTTTAGGGGACGGCGGTGCGCCATTTCGGGATCATTCCTGAAACAGATATCGATTGATTGGGACGAGGAAACGAGTTCCCACTTGATGTCGTAGTTCTTGATCATCCAGTTCTGATTGATGACGAAGAATCGGAAGATGCATCGGAAAATAGTCGACTCTGCTCTGAAACGAGACTCTCTCTCTCTCTCTTTTCCTCGTTTTCAGTTGTTACCTGTACTGAGTGAAAAGAGCGACGATGAAGGAGAGGAGGAACATGGAAGCGCACGAGACGACCTTGAAGTCGAAGAGCGACGAGACGGGCGTCCGCGAGAAGTAGCTCTCCGCGCCGTCCGCGTCTCCGCTGCCGCCGTTGCCGCTGAAGTATCCCCTCCGTTTCCACGTGTACGCGGTGTTCGTCGAACTGTGGGCGAAGAGTCTGCAGAGGGTCTCGAATGGATCTCTTCCGGACGAATCCTCTCACCTTCGCTTCAGAAGGGCGTTCTCTTGGATGAACTGGATCGTGAAATAGCCGCAGAAGACCATGATGAGCACTGTGAAGAGGAAGAGGATGTTCAGGACGCAGGAGCTCCGATCCACGTGCGGCACGTGGATCGACCTCATCTGGAAGATGTTTCCGCGCCGGTAATCGTATCCGCACAGCTCGCACCGCGGCGAGGGGACCATCTTCCTTGTCGACATTTCGAGCCATCTCTGAAGTTTCTCGGATCGAATGCGATGGCTTGCTCTGCTCAATCTCTCACCACTACACACGCCTTGTGCACGAAAAGAAGAGTGCCGGAGCAGCGGCACGGCGAAATGAGCGGGTTGGATCGAGTGGAACTCGAAGTGTGACAGATACGACACATATTGGAGGAGGCGGATTGGAGGGACACTGAAGACGACATTTTAGAAATAATGAGGAGGAGGCGGCATGAATCGGATGGCGGCGAGGCAACACAGCTGGAAGCGCGTCGTGCGTGAAAAAGTGATGGAAAAGGAGAATCGACAGAAGCGGTTTTTCGGGTTCACAGAAGAAGGGTCTCAGTTGAATGCGGACGGTCTTCGGTTGGTGGAGAAGACTCACGTTTACTTGAGCACAACCCTGACGCCTTCAGAAACTCGCAGCCTTTCCAGTAGGTGGCTCTCGACTCGTCGATCATCTCGTTGTTACTTTCGCCGTCGATCAATGGCTCTTTCTCGAGTCTTCCCCGCTGAAATGGATCCTTTCCCCTTCGCTCTCTTTCTTTGTTTCCGTTCCCAACCTGTCCTTCTGATGGTGCTGTCACCTGGAGAGTCGGCGGATCGAGAGGAGGAGGAGGAGGAGGAGAGGAGCCGCCGACGACGAACGTGTGATGCGTCTCTCCCTCCTGACTCATCTGAAACTAAACGATTTATGAAAGTTGTTCCGGCCCGAGACGCCACCAATTGTTTTTTCGTTCCGGCAGAAAGAAAAGAGAAGAGAATCAAGAAAAAATCGAGGTAAACAAGGAGAGTGTGGGAGACGAGGAGACGCAGAGAGAGTGCACGCGACAAACACGGAGCGAGCCGCCACTCTCGCTGCTCCTCCGAACTTTCGGGTGGCGCCCCTCGTCTCCCGCCCATCCGTATAAATAACGGCTTCAGGAGAGAAAGGGGGGTATTCTTGATGAGTCAGACGGAGAAAAAGGAGAGGAGGGAGAGATAGGAGGTGGCTAAAGGACACGAATCTCGCGAAGCAGCTCTGCCATCAAAGGAAGGGGTTCTGCGAAGAGAACAAAGTGGCGCGGAGCAATTAGAACAGGAGAGCGCGGAGCAGCGAAAAGAAGACGATTCTGGAGTTGACGGCGTCCCGAGTGACGTGTTTTCGAGGACCCTGTTCTCGGAAATTGGACACACGGGCGGGAGGAACGAATGCTGTACAGTTGTACAATATATGTTAGAAGAAGGGGAAAGGAAAACAAGAGAGTGAGTCAGTTGGGAGGGAAGCGGGGGGAGGGAAAGGTGCATTGGAGGCTAATTGGCAGCAACATGCGGATAAGCGTCCGGCACGGAGTATCAGCTGCCCTCATGTTACGAACGAACGAAGCGAAATGGCCGAGGGGGAGGTCTTTGAAAAGCCATTAAGCTGGAGGGGGGAGGAGCACTCTCAAGAGGGCCGGAAAGGGGACAAAGTACTACTACTACACAGAGGAGGTGTCACTCAGTCGTGGGAACTAGAAGACGTCTAGAAAAAGACGAAGAAGGAGAAGCTAGAAGAGGTGGTGACGTGGCAGCAGTGAACGGAGGAGAAGCGGAGAAGAGGATGTTTTGACGTCAACGGACACAAGGAGAAGACGACAATTACATTGTGTGTGGCAAGACACACGCCAAGGAGCACGAAAGTAGATGACGACGGACCTTCCTAATGCGCGAATTATTGTCTCGCTGCAGAAGGGGACGAGTCAGCGGACCGTGCAAGAAGACACGTTTTTGTGAGAGGATGATGATGATGATTATGAGGAGGGGCGATGAAAAGCTAGCTGTGGAGGGGAATTAGGTTAGTTACTCGAATATAGACGATGGTCATTAGGACTACTGGAGGATATCTTGGGAAAAGGAAGAAGAAGAAGAAGAAGGGGAATTGAGGAGGAAGGAAGAACCCGATTGAGTTCATTAGGGAAGGAGGGGGAACTTTTGGAGGAACGAAACGAGCCGAGGGGCAGGCGAGCTGGACGGAAGGAGCAGCGAAAGAAAGCGACGGGGGGGGGGCACAATAGAATACCAAAAACGAGTGTGAAAGGGAAGAAGAAGAGGAAGCCATAAGTGAGAGGAGAGAGTACTCTCAATGCGCAGTTAGTTCGTGTTCCGTTCTTCCCTTCGCAGCTCTCACAATACGCGGCGTTTAGTGTCGGAACGAGCGAGGGAACGGCCAGTGAACAAGGATAATTGAAGTGGACGAAGGAGGCCTCCGCAATTATTATACAACAATCGGAAGGCGGCCGGCGGCGATGTGACATGTCAGCAGAATTCGAAATTGTGAGGAACAGCTGCTGCTGGATGTCATGTTGTGTACTTTTGCGGCTCGTCGCGGAGCCGTTCCTCTCGGGACTCGTGTCGTGAGCATTCAATTGGATTGCGAGCCCAAATTGGAAAGAGAGGCGGCAGGGAGTTCGACATAATTTCCGATTTGTGCTGCTGGTTTCGGGTGAGCATTGGTGCCACAATGCAATTTAGAGCGAAGACCAAAGAAGAATAAGATTCCTACTGATTGCTCATTGCAACGGAGCCCGGTCAAACGGAGAAGACGGCGGGGATTCAGATGACGAAGTTTCCCATTTCCACGCCTTCTGAATGCTCGCGTGTGTGCCCAGAGACTCTCCCACAAAATGACGTGGCACACCGGAACGAGAAAAGGCAAACAGAATCCGAGGAAATCGAACTGCGAGAAAAATAGAGAATTCTCAGTGATGGCTCGAAGTTTTCGAAGAAATACACGCAAACACAAACATACTTCGAGCAACTTCAAATCGACCATTACCCCGAATCGAGATGCCGTTTTTAATGTGAAACTCGTTTCGACTTTGCGAGCTTCTTCAGAAAGAAGATGATAGTAATCTGGAACGGGCGGTCCGCGGGACGAGAGACGACGACGAGGGGGGGGGGGCACTTTCGATTTGCATGAAAACGCAATATCCTGGGAGGGAAATTAAGAGTGCCCGCTCTTGAAAATCTAATATAAAGCGGGGCGAAAGTGAACGAAATGGAAAGCCCTCTTGCATTTCCGGACGAGAAACAAACTGATAAACGCACTGATAAGAGGCGACCGCTCTTCCGCGTTTCTATACACTTTTATGACGTGGCGACACGAGATGAAGCGAGAGGATGAATGGGCGGCGGAGAGAAGCAGACAACTTTGTCTATTATCCTCGCCCATCCTGCCAGTTGTGAATAATGTGTTTGTGTGTGTGCGTCTCTTTGTCTCGCACACTCTCTCGTTCCGCTACAGTAGTTCAGTCAGCTGGAAACGACAAAATTCGAGTGAGAGAGAGAGAGGGGAGGCTTGTTGCATTGAGCGAGGAGGGAAGTATCGAATCGAGTTATCAAGAGGACATAGACACGACGACGACGGATCAGATAATTAGTTTAATACACTCGTATAATAAGGGGGGGGGGGGCTGTGACCCATCTGACTGAGAAGTGACAATCGAGAAGAAGAAGAAGAAGCAGAATACGAAAAGAAGACGGGAGGAGGAGGAGGAGGAGGAGAGTGGCCTGATTTGGAAAACGACTCGGCACGAAAACGAGAAGATATGCGAGGAGCTGCCCTCGTGTCTCCGGCCAAAGGAATTTGTATTCAGCACCACCTCGTTTCCTATGCGTGTGTCACAAAAGTGCAGGTATTAGGGAGACCAGCGAATAGCTAACGAATCCAGAAGACGACGTTGTAGTCCTTTTGCGGAGCACTCTGGTGAGCACGTCACGGCTCCAATCAGAGCTCTCAAACTTCAGATGGACACGTCTGATAGGAGGCCGTATGTCATATTCCGGGAAGCAAATTAGACGGAGAAGAGGAAGAGTGGGGAATCGTTTCGGAGAAAGAAACATTAGCGATGGGCGGCTAAAACGGACGTGTACAAAGATTAAAATATTAATGAAACGAGGAGCGCAGCGAGGGAGAGACAGTGAGAATTAGAAGACGATCAGTCAGGCAGCTGGTGACAGTCACCCGCCAACTCGTTTTCACGACTACTCTCTCGTGCTGTCGCTTTTGTTTTTGTTTTGTCGCGAGAGAAGAAGAAGAAGAAGAAGAAGAAGAAGAAGAAGAAGAAGGGCAAATCTGTTGGAAGAGTATCGAGTTTCGCGCGAAGGGAAGTGCGCAGTTTAAAGTGGAACGGGCGGGAAGACGTCTGTCGGCTACGGAAAGGGCCGCCAGATGCCGTTCCGGGCGTGTCACACAGAGTTCAGCCGGCTCACTGCGTCTAGTTTTTGCTCGGATTATTCGGTTCTGTCGGAATGAGAAAGAGATATTCTCTCAGGAGCTTTGAGCACTTGGTCTTTCCAACTGAAAATAAAGGAAGGAACTCCATTCCGAAGGGGACTGATGACGCGTCCACCTGTTCCAGCACACTCGAAATAGCCGGCTAACAACGGGAAGAGGGTCTCGAAACGATTGCGTCGTCGTTTAATTTGGAAGTGTTGCGCAGCGGCGAAAAGCCGCCGAAACGCGCGCCTCTGCTGGTCACTTGCGGCTGTTTGTTCTGTATTATTATATAGTAATACACACGTTTCAATCGGCAAACACATGCACACACTTGGACACATACTCTCGAACCTCGCGCATTTGGAGAGAACCGACAAGGCCGTGTTGATGGGTAGAGAAGAAAAACGAAGGAGGGGGGAGCGAAAAATGAAAAGTGAAAAGAGAGAGAGAGAGAGAGAGAGAGAGCGGCTGATTCGACTGATACCATGTGTTCTTTCGTCTTCTCGACGACGTCTTCAGGTCACAATCACACGCATCCATCGAGACTCCGACCATTTTTTGTTTTTCCGAACATCCCTAATCTTACCGAATCAACTCGTTTCTTTCCACAAATCTATCAACAAATTTATAACGGTGTTCGGCTTAATTCATTCTCTTATTAAGTCGAAACAAAGAAGCGATGAGAGAGAAAGCTCCGACTGGAACCTTTTTCGTGACAGTCTGAGACATAACCATTCCACCGAGAACCATTCCTCGAGAGCCCTGTCGATATGTTGCTGTTCGAAAAGAAGTGGCGGCCGGCATACTTCCGTCACTCGCCTTCGCAGTCATCGCTATCAGATGGTTCGTGTGGGATGACGAACCTTGTCCCTTCGGGGGGAGGTGTAACCACGAAACCAGTCTTGTCTTCGGCCCGTACAGCTTGTTCCAATCCTCTGATTCACCTTTTTTGTCCGATCTGCCCCTCGGCAGTTCTAGCGAATTCATCAGAAACGGAAGCCTTCTTGCCGCTTCCCGCTGTCTGCAGAGAGATGATTAGAGGGCCGACTTAATGCATGCGGTGGCAGCACAATCCGACGAACGTCTTCTTCGCCTCTTCTGCTTCTGGCTTTCAACCAGTTCGGTCTCTGTCTCTCTCTCTCTTTCTCACGGCCATTTCTGCCGTACGATCCTCTGGGATTCCCATATCACGCACTTCCAGGCACCAATGAATTCAGTCTCACCTACTTCGTCTTGTTTTCTTCTTGCTTACATTTCCCTCTTCGTTTCCCGTCGTTCCCCGTGCATCGACCGCAGATAGATCAGAGGTCTCGGATTGTTGTAAATATTGAAGAGAGAGAGAAAGAGAGAGAGAGAGAGAGAGAGAGAGAGAGAGAGAGAGAGAGAGAGAGAGAGAGAGAGAGAGACCACTTCCCGGGTTACTTTTCGAATTCAGATCTCTTTTTCCGTTCATTCTGACCACTCAATTTCGATTTGTTTGTTTGGAAATGGATGCAAACTACTCGAAAAAAGGAAGAGAAACAGTCTCTCACTTGAAAAAAGCGAAGAGGTTCACTTCGAAATTCGAAGTGAATCTCTGAAGAAAACGCCCCCGACACGCCTCTGGCTCTGTATTTCCTCGTTTCCACGTCGCTCTTGAAAGCGTTCTGAAACTGCGAGACCCGCCCGCAACAGTCAGCTAATCAGCAAGAAGGAGTGTGTCTCTCTCGCTCTCATGCGCTCGTGTCTCAAGTATCCGGCGTGCTCGCGCGCGCGCGCACTCTCCGCTCCCGAATGCCATCAATTTCTGTGTTCTCCAATCGAACAAGTTCGTGTTTCGAACGCCGTCGACCACTTCGAAGATGATTCGTTGAGGCGGAATCCGTTTCCGCTTCCTCCTTCCAGCCATTTCAAACTTTCCAGTAATGTCTACTTCTTCTTCTTCTTCCTCCTCTGGCCCACGCCCATCCTACTCGTTTCCGTACTACCATCCCCTTTTAAAGGTAATCGTGCCTCTTTGAATGCGTCGGCATTCCGTTATTCTGGTTCAAAAGTCAATAGAAGAGGCGTCTCCTCCTCTCTTCTAGAAGCCTTCTTCTTCTTCTTCTTGTTCATCCATTGTGTTGCCACACTCACTTATCCGCCACCTCACTTTACACTGATCGACCACCCTCTCTGGCAACCTTGAATTGATGACACATCTGGAATTGCGAGAGAAGACAGTGAGGTCAATTCGAAATGAGATCGAACTCGCTTTCACTCTCTCCCTCTCCCTCCCTCTGTTTTTTCCCTTTCTCATTGTGTTCGCGAAGAAAAGAGACAGTGTGAGACTGCGTTCTGTCGCTGACCATGATCACAAGCCATTCTTGTCCATAATTGGGGTCTCGTACTCTTGTACACAGTTCCAGCCCGCGCGCGTCCCATTCGGAGACATATTTACGAGTGCTGGAATTGGATGGAATTCGATTTGCTTTTACTGCGTGTCTTTTCGATTTGTTTTTTTATGACGTGGATGGAAAGTGAATGAGAGAAAGGAGAAAGTGCATGACAAGTTGAAAAAAGCGAAAGAAGAAGGCGTGGAAAGAGAAGGCGAATCAACAGGATCTAGAAGGCAAAAGCCGGACCGGCACCTTCTGCAGATCCCTATCTCGGCCCAAAACCAAACATATCGGGCGGTCGCAATCTGTTGAAAATCGCCTCCTCTCCTTCTCATTCCATTCCTTTTTTGGCTTTCGCTCCTTTCGAAACTTGCATCGTTTCTCCCTTCCTCCCACTTATCAACCTGTACTACTTTCATTTCCCCTCCGATGTTGTGTTGTTCGAATCGGAATGCATAATCGAGCGAAAGGCTCCTCGAATCGGTGCCCCCCTCGCTCCGGATTAGCCGTTTTCGAGAGGTGTGCTGCAGTCAGTCTGTGACTGTGTTTGTGTGGTCATTCCAATGTGTAAATAATAAGCTCACAAGCTGCATACGACACAAAACAATCACTTTTCGCGCCGCCTGCCAACCTCCTCCCGTCCGCTTCTTCCTTTGTTCCGAGCCACGTAAACCCTCTTCCCCCGAGCAACTTCTTTCCGTTTTTCAGTGCCTCCGCGCATTCCTGTTCTTTGATCCTCTCTATGCGATTCGATGCATTGCTATCAGAACGGATAACCTTGTCCGCCTTCAATCTCCACCTCTCCGAATACCGAAAACATCCGTTTCTTTTTCCAGCGATGCGTCTACACGCACCCTTTCTCCTCAGCTTCTTAGCACTCTGCACAACAAGTGAGTTTCTCCAGAATCTGCCCCGATTTCAGATCTCTCGAAACTTTTAGAGTGTGTCGCACAAGACGAGAATAGTGAAGATGTGTTCGATAAACCGCTCGCAAAAGACGAGAATCCGAGTGTTGGCACGGCGCCAGATTTCTCGCTGCCGCAAGAAGAGATGATGAACGAGGGGTAAGAAGACACAAAACGAAGAAGAAGAAGAAGAAGGCATTCCTTTTTGCAGGTCGGATTCCTTCGAGACTAGCACCGAGATGATCGAAATGAGCGGAAATGAGACGTCACTCGAAGTGAACCCCGTCCAGAAGACCGCCGTTTTCTCTCCCGTCACTCCGATAGAGGGACCAGTTTTCAACTTTTCCAAAGCGACAATCGAGGAAGACAGCATGGAAGACGAGGACGACAGCTCAGAGAAGTCGACGACGGCGACGACGACGATGCTTCCGCCGACGACTCAGAAACTCGATGTGATCACTTTCAGCTCTCTTCCGATCGAGCAAGTGGACGAAGTGGCCGACCGGAGGGTGCTCAAAGAAAAGGAGCTGCCGACGCCTGTCCGAACTGTCACGACCACTCAGCCGACGGTTTCCGTGAGCGATCCATCTGAATCGGAGGACGAAGGGGAGACGCCTTTCGATCAGAGTGCTCTGGAAGGGCTCTTCGAGCAAGACGGAAGTGTCATTGACTCAGCTCTCTCCACGGATTCGGCACCGGCGTTCCCGATTCTGAAGATGAAGGAGGAAGACTCGAAGATCCTCACGATGTCTTCGACGACTACAGAGCGAACCTCGACGACTGTTAGAATGACGACTGCTGAAGAGGTGACGACTACAACCGCCACTTCTACTACAGAAAGCTCACATTCTCCGACGACAGCAACAACGACGTCTGAAGCGACGACGACTACTTCGGAAGAAGCGACGACGTCATCCGAAGAGACGACCACAGAAGAGATCGTATCGATCCCACCGGCCCTGAAGAACTCTTCGAAAGTGTTCCTTCCGGCGAAAGCCATCCGAACGCCCATCGCGTTCCGCATCGTTTCTCTCGATTTCTCCGCCGACTTCAACGACATCCACAGTGGTCCGTCGAAGAAGTTGTCTCGTGAGATAGTTCCGTCGGTAAGCGTTCTCTGACATCTTCTGATTCAAAGGGAAACTTAATTTCAGATTGGAGAGTTCATCAACTCTATTGCGGGAGAAGACAATCTGGTGAGTGTGGAAATCAAGTCGTTCACGAAAGGATCCGTCATCGTGTCGGCCGATGTCCTGACGAAAAAGTCGCTCGGAGATGCTCAGCTCGCCGTGAATCTGTGAGTCCGGACGGCTTCAGATGTATTCCGAAGCGTGCGTTTTCAGACTGGAAGCTGCCTTCTCGCGGAACAATTCGATGCTCTCCGACTACCAAGTGGACTCTCTCAGTGTCACCGTCGACGGTAACCACTTCAGAAGTTCAGAAGGCGTGCAGAACACGTTGTCCATTTCAGGAATGACGTCACAGGCGTACATCGATTCCATCTCCACGCAGACGTCTTCTTCCTACTCGCTCTCCTCTCTCATGATCGTTATAGTCACTTTCGCACTTGTCATTGTCTTCGGAGTGGCCTTGTTCATTATCATGGTATTTCTGGAAAGTGGTGATTGAGAAGAAACGACGTGGTTGCAGATCACAACGAAACGACGTCGTCAGTCGACGATGAAGCTGAGTCTCGACGACACGATCCGAAGCATCACTCCTGAATCCGACGACACTCCCCGCAACGTCCATTTGTAAGTGATGACTCCATTCCGACCCTATCCACTTCCCTCGTTTTCAGAATGTCGTACGGAACGACACCACGGGCTTCCCAGAAGCCGGGACCGATCACAAAGACGCAAATCGACGAGACGAGCTCCCCTATGTACTGATGTCTCCCCGTCTCTTTCTAGGTTACCTCTCGAGCCAAGCTCCGCCTCCTGACTGCAGAAGGTGCGCTCCTTCTCCGACTCCAACCGTCACTTACTCACTTCATTTCCTTGCCATACACACACAACATTCTTCTATATTTATTGTGACAATAAACCAATTTTCGAAGAAGATGGCACCACTATACGCTAGGAATGTCGGGGATTCTGTATCCGAAGAGAAGGAAGTCGAAGTAGTACATCTGGATGATCTTGCGGAGAATGCTCGGAGTGTTCCGCACTGTCTCGTCCACAGCTTCCCGTTCGACAGAGTCCAACGTGCTGTGCGGAGTGCGAGTGTGAAGGCTTCCGTCTGAAACGCTCGGAAATGGGCTCCATCGAGGGGCAACCGCTCACTTATGAACTTGATTCCAGCCTCATCGACGCCTTGATCGGCGAACATTCCGAGAAGTTGATCAAAAAAGAGGGGACCGTCCAGTTGAAGGATGCGATATTTGACCAGGTGAGCAGGGAACTCGCACCTCCTGAAAACGATTTCGTGAGAACCTAGTCCCTCTCGACGTCTCCTACCATGACTGCGGGAAGAAGTGGCTGTCGTCGAAGTCGATCCCCTTGTACGGGTTCCTTGCGAACCGCCGCATCCGTTCGTACATTCTGTCCACGAAGCAAGTGACATTCTGGAACGCCACGTCTTCTCAATGCCCGGCCATTGCCCCCGCTTACAGTCTTGCACTCTGCACACCTCTTCCCAAACTTCTTCCACACTTTCTCTCGCAAACACTTGTCGGTGAAACCCGAAACGAAGCGCTCGATCGGGTTCCGCACCACTGCGAAAAGTGTCATTTTCTGCCAATTCGCGATTCTCTTCAATTCGGTGAACTCGTTTTTATCTTTGCACAATCTGAATTACGCAAGGTGTCTGGCTGGGAAGGTCAACAAAACAAGAATTCTGTGCGCGCCGACCTCTCCGCGTAGATATCCGAGTCGAGCGTCCGATTGCTGTCCACGAACTTCTTCGAATCGTGAAGGAAACACATGATGGCCGTCAGAAACGTGGAGAACGTCTTCTCGATGACGCACGCCGCCAGATTCTTCTCTTTTGCAGTCTGAAAGTATCGTTTCCGGAAGAGTTTCAGGCGTTCCCTGCTCACCCGGTACAGCTGTTTGTATCTGATCAGCGGAGGCACGCAGTCTCTGATCGCCTCTCCCCGGCACACTTCGAGCGAGTCCTCTGTTTCCTTCGTTGTCTCGTTCAGACAGTAGTATCCGAGAAAGAAACTTCGATTGAACAGGTTGGTGTAGGCGACGATGCATCCGGAGAAGACGAACACGAACAGCACTTTCCAGTATCGATTCATCGTCGAAACGGAATCGCGAGTACTTTTGTAGAGTAACGAACCGGATTAAGCGTCGAAACGGGCGGATTTCGATGCTGACGAGTGTTGTTTCGCAGGCGGAACCAGCAAAGTTCGAGAACTTTCCCGAGCGAATGAACGGAAACATTAAAGAAAATGTTTATCATAATACGATCAAAAGCCAGGTGACTCTGTAGCCTTTCTGGCTTCATCTGGAGCCTTCTCGTCAGTCTCTGGACCTTCTGGAGCCTTTTCTCCGGGGATCTGCTCTTCTGGAGCCTTCTCAGCAGACTTGTTCCCCTCTGGAACCTTCTCAGTCGACTTCAGTTCTTCTGGAACCTTCTCAGCAGACTTGTTTTCGTCCAACGCCTTCTCTCCCGACAGCTTCTCATCTGACTTCTTCTCATCCGACGTCTTCTCATCTGACGTCTTCTTTTCCCTCTTCTTGTTTTTCTTCTCGCCACTCTTACTTGCCAGCTGCGCCTGAAATCACTCTTCCTCTCTTCTTTCTTCTCTTCCTTCCACTCCTTTTACCTTTTCCATGCTGTCCGAGTTCTTCGGTGTGTTGCCCTTCTTGAGCCATTTGAAGGTGAGCAGGAGCAGAAGAGCGAGGAAGAACACGGAAAGTCCGATCATTCCGGCGGCTGCCCAGAGTCCGTGGATCGGCTTCCCGAACTGCTCGCACATCACGTGGCCAGCGTTGTTGAAGATGTCGACGAACGGACGACACTTGAACACTTGCGTCTTCAATTTCTTCTGAAGGAAAAACGAGATAAGTAGACGAGAGAAGAAGAGTCTTGCCAACAATCCGCTCGTCGCTGCCTTGACACCGACCATATCGAACTGCGCATTGTTGAGCTCATTAGCAATGTCTTTCTGAAGTCAGGAACTCGGAATCGTTTCGAAGAGACACTGGATACAAACCACTTTGGGAGCGTTCTCGTTGAGACGCTTCAGGTTATCGTAGAAAGAGTTCGCGAGTTTGACGGAGATCTCCAGGTTTCTGGGAATATAAACTGGAAGGAAACGAGCTGAAAGTGGTGCTCACTTGATGTAGACGGAGTGAAGTTCGTTGATTTTCGCCTCTCCGCATGATTGCAGGTTCTTGCCTCTCGACGTTTCGAAGAACTCGTTCAGATCGTTCTTGTTCTGCTGAAATCGGATTCGGTGCGGGGCACAACTGTTTCGGTGGAACCTCCCATTGCGGCTCCATATTGAATTCGCGCGGTTTCTGATTTCTGATCTTGTCGCTCGCCTGCTTCCGGAAATCGTCCACATTCATCTTTTCCGAGATGGACGCCTCTGAAAACGTTTCCATTTTAGAAGAGAGCCTTCAAGAATACCTGAAATGATGTTGGATGCGTTGATTGCCGTGTAGATAGTGGTGTCCGGATTCGAGCACGCTTCGAAGAAGTCTCCGAAGTTGACGACAGTGGGGGCCTTCTTCGGATCGCTCGCCGCGATCTCATGGTTCATGAGATGGAAGAGGTGGTACTCAGGATCTTGGAAGACCGGCAGACACACAGTGGAGAAGATCCAGCCGAGGACGAAGGTGAGACTCGCGCAGAGGATAAGGGCGATCGAGCTGCTGATGGCCGTGTTGAAGGCGGTGAACACTCCCGGAGCCATCTTCAGAGCGATTCCGTCCTGTTTCTTGAGCGAGAGCGGGATGGCGACGAGGGTGAAGATGGCGAAGAAAGCGGCGATGCACGCGGGCACGGTCACTGCGAGCAAGATCGAGAGCTTCGTTATCGTGTAGCTGCTCGACTCCATGAAGCCGCTGTGCATCGATTTCAGCTGCTTCATGAATTCGGTGATCTGTTTCTGCACGTGCTCCAGCATCTTCTTGATCGATCCGATAGAGTCATCGATCGATTTCTCAGTGGATCTGATCGAATCAGAAACCTTTTTGGCTTCAGTTTGGATCTAAAAAGCAGGTGAGCACTTAAAAAAATATGGTCATTCTCACATCTCTCTTGATTTCTGCGATCTGATTGTTCAGATTTCGAAGATCGGAATTGGACTTCACTCGAGTCGCTGAATCGGAAAGAGCCTGGAATGAGATGGAATCGTGAGAGCAAGTGATCGAGGAAGGTACTCGCTTGCAAGATTCCGCCCAAGGCGGTGTACTCGGTATGCATGGCAGCGCCGTCGTCAATGCACTCTGGGGAAGGGTTTCCGAACTGGAGGAAGGATTGAACCGCGTCCCGAAGTTCGTCCGCTGCTGCCTGTGCCCGATCGTTCTGATCTTTGAAACCAGAGTAGTTGAACTGAAAAGAGAAGGGAAGATGTTTAGATGAAGATCGCTTCTGAATACCGAGTTGACAGTAGTGAGGCCGACTCTCGCGGAAGTTCCGTCGACGACGGCGGTGTCGTACTTGTTGAGCACGTCTTTAACTGTCTGGAACGCCGACTTCGTCGTCGCGTTCACTTCGCACGTCAGCTGATCCTTTCCCTTTCCGAGCACCTCGTCCAGATCAGTCGAGATTCCTCTCGTGTGGTCCATCATGTGATCGATCGATTCGAAGAGATCAGCCTGGGCGAGATTGAAAAGGACCACGCCGGAGAGGAGAGTGGTGAACGAGAGGAGCACGAGCAGCAGGTACACGCAGCCGGTCCGCTTTTTGCGGACGGAGCCCTCCTTCGGAGCACACGTAGAGCAGCATTGCCAGACGCACGTTCCGATGCAGAGGCCGAACGCCGCGAGGATGAACAGAAAACCGATGGACCAGAAGATTATGGCTCCGATCTGCCGGAGCAGCATGCTCTGCACGACGCTCCCAGCACTCTCGTCACCGGAAACCAGCTTGTGAAGACTCTGA
This sequence comes from Caenorhabditis sulstoni, assembly GCA_963966605.1. Classification (NCBI taxonomy): domain Eukaryota; kingdom Metazoa; phylum Nematoda; class Chromadorea; order Rhabditida; family Rhabditidae; genus Caenorhabditis; species Caenorhabditis sulstoni. The sequence goes on from OZ016475.1 coordinate 5,362,640, forward strand.
AACGAGGCGATTCCGAGGAACGGACGGGGGTCACGCAACCTGATAGGTTTCCTCGTCGGGCGTCTTCTGGAGCCCCTCCGAGATACCCTTCGAGAAGCCGTAGAAGCCTTCGGAGAGCCCGAAGTTCGGATGGATCGGACGGATCTCGCGGTCGAACGGAATGCATCGCTGGGCAGTAAGACTCGAAGCAAACAAGACTATAAGACCAATCACGGACCGAATCATCGCTACAATCAAGAAATGAATCCTCGAAAGAGCACAAATACACGCCGGACGAGAGAAAGAGAATTCTGGAACAGAGGAAAACTGAAAGCGGGCCGAGAGTTCCGGAAACAAAAGAAATGACGAATCGAGAGAAAACATCAGTGGCCGTCTCGAAATATCGGGCCGTATTTCGAAACGATACAAAATTTCTGAAATCGTCTGAATGTCCAATGTTTTCTTGAAAGGCGTGGGGTGCCATCTTTTCGGATTACTGTACCTCAGGTTACTGTAGTTGTTTAGTCTACAGTAATCTTACACTGCCACCATAAATACATTTCGACCTTCTTGTCCCACACATTAAGTTGGCTCCTGTAAAAATGGAGAACGTTTATTTTAATGAAAACCGGCAAAAATAGTAAATTCATCAGGAGGGGAACAAAAACCGTAAATTTTTGAGATATGAGCAGAGGGGTTCGTTAGACAGCGAGAAGGAATGAAAATTAACAAAGTATTCAAAGGAACGGCATCCAGCCGCAGAACATTCTCGACAAATTGTCGGCGTTCGTCGCTTCTCGCAGAAGACGTCGCACTTGGAGATTCGAGGACTGCGCTGTGACACCGTCGTCGGTGCCGCTCAGTTTGTCCCGAAGACGTCCGATGGCCATTTCGGAGATGTAGGAGGGACGGCCGCTAGCTTGCTCCGTCTCACGAAAGTTCGTCATAGTTTCTCGGAGGAGGGCAGAGGCGACACCAAGAATCACCTTGAGGTTGAGTATTATCAGTTTGAAGTGTTCGGAATGGGGTACCTTTCCGTTCTGCTTGAGCTTTTCGATGATCTCTGTGCACTCATTGGCTAACTGTCCGTTCTCGATTCCTTCGATCAAAATCGGATCGAGCAAGTCTCGACTGATCCGGAAGGGGACCTGCTCGGGAACGGGAAGCGTCCGCTTACTGTATTCGAGGATCATGCCGAGATCGATGTGGACGAATGTGCATAGTTTCTGATCGAACAGGATGTTGGAAGCGTGTCGGTCTCCTAGGCCGACAATGTAGCAGACGACACTCCACGTGGCGAGACTCTTCCGGTACTCGGTTATCTTGTCTCGCCATATGTGGGCTGTGGAGAAGTTCGTGTAGAAGAAGTGTCTGGAAGGTGATTAGGTGACGAGCAAAAAGCAAACTATCTCACCTGAAAACAGGAGAATACTCTCTGCAGATATCGACGAACACTCTGCAACGGGCTTCCGTCGACTCATTCTGACATTCTCTCATTTTCAATGAGACTTTACTTGCCGACGGTTCGCCCGGGTTGAATTGACTATGGAGTCCTTTGTCTCGGGTGACACCGCAGAGCAGTTCTTCTGAAAAGGAGCCGGATTCTGAAGAAAACGCGAGGGCTAGACGGACTAATGCTGACTGTTCCGCCACAGAACTCGATGATTCCGCACTCGGTGTCCAGAGGGACAACCTTGTAGGTTCGCAGCATGCGCTTCTCCAGCATGTTATTCGTGACGTCAAACATTTGCTCGACAAGCACGTCCTGTCGCACGTCGTCTTTCTTCCAGACGGTCCGGTAAAACTTCCCATCGCTTCCCTGGACTTCCCAGATCTTCGGAGCCGACAGACCGTCTGCAATCGAGAAGACACCTTTCCAAGATTTCCACGTGATCAACCCGTTTGTTGTGTAATCTCCGGCATAACCGATCTACAACAAAACAATAAGTAGAGAAAAAGAAAGATAAGCCGTGTACTTTCTGAGTGATCGTGGGAATAGGAAGACTTTTTAGCTTGCACTTGAAGATCTTTAGTTCGGATGGCATCCGAAGCATTGTCTTCCCGTCGATCTGAACTCTCTGCAACCGAGAGTGGTCTTTCGTTTCGAGTCTCGCCAATTCTCGATACGCAGAGTGTGCTTCTCTCATCGATTCGATGATCTCTTTCAATTTCGACACGTCTCTTCCAGGTTTCGTGAGGACCGAATTCAAGAAAGTCTTCACCCTCGATCCGTTTGACTCGAATTCGTACATCAGAATAGTGTGAAGAACGTGATACGGATAATCTCGAATTATTTGAGAAAGAATTAGATAGAGCGATCTTTGGAGGGGCGATGGCTCGACGGAAAAACACTTGGAAGCTATGTGCGACGTGGCACACAGCCAGAACTTCGACTTGAGTTTGGTTGTGGCGTGCTCTTTCACAAGATTCACGACTTCTGGAACTTGCTCGTACTTGTAAATGACGTCGATGAGAGGGAAAATGATGAGCGAAGCCGCCCGAAGTGCTTCTTCGTCGTCAGCCAGCTGACTGATGCAGTCAAGCGCGTTGAAAGCCGAAGAAACGGCCTTCAAGACGGCTGTTATCACACGGTTCTCCACTTTCGCCACGTCGTCTTTCTCGCACTGTTGCTCCTTTTGAACCCGATGAACGGTCCGTTTGTCGTCTCCAGAACTGGCTCTCGACATTCGAGAATTCGAGATCTGCTTTTCGAACGCGGAAATCGCTTGCTGTTTCATACGAAAACTCCTAGACTCCCGATATTCTTCAAGTTTCGAGAGCTGGTTTACACACACGGAATGGAATTTCAGGAGAACTTTCAGCCTTGCTTCTATAGACTCGCAGGATTGAAGCAGTCGGCACCCTCTCTCCAGTAGCCTGATTCCTTCGTCCAAATTGTTCCGGAAGTCGAAGGTGATGTTGCTGAGCACGAGAGTCCACTCGGCCACTGCCACGTCGCTCATCTGTCCGACACGTGGCTGCATGGCTCTCAGATTCGTCTCGGCCATACGAGTGTCGCCTGCTTTGCACATGATGTCAAGTTGGCAGATCTCGACGAGCGCCATGTCGACTGACGGAGAGCTCCACGCGGCACACTCCTCTTTCCACTGGCCCAGCAACAGGGAAGCCGCCTCAAACGCCTTGTTCTCCACGAGTATCGCCGCTAGTTTCATCATCTGGACGGTCTTCTCGTTTACTTCCTTCACAAACGAGCTCTCCATTCTTTTGCGTCTTCCGGTCGTTTCCCGAAGGTTCCGAATCGCCAGCACGACGTGCTCTTCTACTGTTTGCGGCTCGAAGTTCGCTTCATCACTGGCCAACATCAGAAGTCTCACGTCTTCAATTTTCAGTTTCTCGATCATTCGGGACATTATATCATTTATAACCGATGACACATCTGTTTCGATTTCCAAGTGGAATAGCAGGAAATAAACACATTTCAAAGGTGTATCGATTCTGAAACAAACTCGGCGTTCTTTTTAAAAATCTCAAGATTGGAAATTACAGTTTCGGATAATCTGCGAATCGACCTCTCAGAACAGAATCCAGATATTTGTCAGTGTCGTCTGAAGGTAATCCACTGAAAAGAACGTTTTTAATCGGATTGACCTTCCGGAGTGTTCTTACCACATCCACCGAACGACAATCAACTCGTGCGTTTCGAGAAGGCCGCTAGAAACGAGACGGAGCCAGTCTTTCGATTCTTTGTGCATGACTTGTCGTACATCGGGTCTCGTCTGGACGCTCGAGGGCAACGAAGCGAGGGCCACCGAATTACCTTCTGCCACGTAGATTTCAACTAGAAGCTCAATGATTTCCTTGCTCTTTGCCACGGAATCTAGACTGATTCTCTCGATCATCATCACGTTTCGTTGTTGGCGAGAGAGCCGATCGAAGATGATGTTAGCGACGGCGAATGAATGCGTGAGGAAGCCATGTTTCAAGAAGAGGCGCGAGAGGACAAAGAACCAGTGAGTAGCGGTGGAAGGATCGGAGGCGTCGTCGAGTCGTTCGTAACGAGCAAGAACGTCCAGACCGAGGGAGTCCACGCATTCAGCGAGGCAGTAAACTACCTGAGTGTCCTCTGAAATGCACTTTCAGTAAAGTAATACTTCGCTTATCAGAATACCTTTGTTAACTCCTTTCAGACAGGCGAGCAGTTTCCCAAGCGAAAAATCGTACTTCATATGGAAATCAACACAGATTTTGAATAGGAATGGAACGGTGCAAGCTGCGATGTCTGTCTGAAAATAGGAAAGAGGATCAGAGGTGATCGGGAGAAATCTCACGAAAAGAGAAGCCGCCCGTGCTGCCGAGTCGAACACTTCCCACTCGATTCCTCGTTCTTCGCATTCTTTGTTCTTCTCTGAAATGGCTTCCACGCGGAGTATTCTGCTCAGAATGCACAGAACGTCCCGTTTCGTATCTTCTTTCAGTCTGGTCAGCTGATTCGGCGGAATCAAATCCGACCGATACGCGAACCGGCTTGGATCGAGGCTGTTCAGAAGAAGACTTGTGCACGTCGACAGCTCGCCCCGCTTCCACTTTCCGCACGCGGTTATCTTCATCGCGAGTGAGAATCGAAGTCTCCAGATGAACGAATTCTCGTTGCAAGTGATATGAGGAGGCTGTGGGAAGCGAGTCCAAGCGAGAGAGATGTGCTTGAACCGGGCCACGATAGGAACGATGTGAGGGCGCATCGAGGGGACAAGCAGCCACATCGAAGACAGGAAATCAATGAGGTACTTCTCTCTCGCGTCGTTGATTTTGATGACGTCCTCCGAGAGATTCTCATTCAACTGTCTGTAGAATTCGATGAGTCCGAAGTCGTTGAAATCGATGTTTTCTGTTTCAACACCATGCTGAAGGAACTTTTCAACCGAGAACGCAATTTCCGTTTCGAATCGCATGAAATCGTCGAGATGCGAAGCAGGAACCTTTTTAATTGTGTGCTGGTATAAATCGTACTTCAATCTCGTATCCCAACACATTTCAACAATTTCCTGGCTGAAACGAGAGAATAGGAAGGCAAATCAAAGATTTCAGCTCCACCTGCAATCCTTTTTGATCACGATCGAAAAAACAGAACGATACATCAGACTGTAAACGATACGGAGGTGCGGATCCGAGAGAATTCTTCTTGCGAGGTCGCTAGTTGAAATGGCTTTCATAAGACACACGAATCGATGTGTGAGACCCAGATCCACGCATTCTTCTGCCTGGCAGCAACGTCATCTTCAGATTGAAGAGACATGGAGAACTTACAAACTGGTGTATTTTCCCACAGATTGTTGCAGGATCCTTCTCGAAAAGTTTCCAGAAACGGAATAACACAGTCCTCCAGCGATTCAAATGCATTCCGAAAAGAAGGATCAGATCGTCCGGATTGATAGACTGTCCGTTCTTCTTCGGTCTCCGTGCGTAATTCTGACACTTCCGGATTGACTGCGCGTCGAAATTTCTGAAACCATGCAGGCTTCTTGTTTAGTTTATCATGTTCTTAAGTGCCCAAAACTCACAGAAATCTCGTGATTTCGGAATTCGGATCGAAGTGCATCTGATACACTCGGAGAAACCGTATCATGTTGGGAATCGTCGCGATGCACACCTAAACTATTTTCGTCGTTTCGAGAGCATCCTTAATTCCCACTTACACTCAATAACTTCTCGTTTCTCATCACAAACGCAAGCACTTTTGTGTGCAAATGCCACATTTTGCCACTTCCGAGGACATGCCGTACAATGTTTTGAGCCAAAAACGGCGATTTTTTGAGCTCTTTCAAATACTTAAGAACACTCCGATCGTTGAAGCAGACGTGCTCAGGGTAAGAAGCGACGACGAAAGGATCCAGATCGAACCCTCCGATCAGATTGCCTCCCGTCGCATTCCGGACGCAAACGGATGCTGTGATGTTTTCGAAGAGTATCATATCAGTTTCGTAGATCGAATCGCCTACTTTCAGCTGCTCTTCTGATTCTTTTCTGAATATATTTCAGTTTGTGAATACTCGTTGTGCTTGTTCTCTTACCGTATGAGTGCTCTCGTCGCCAGCATGTTCCTATGGGACAGAAGAAAAGAGAAACGATCGAATTTTTTTGTCGTCTCATATAAGTCTCCAATATTATCCAGAATATGCTTCTTAACAAATTGATTGAACGGCATCGCTTTCTGGATTCTCGAACGAAGAATAGGGTCTCGCGTTGCGTGCTCCGCGAGCACTTCGACGAGTTCTTCTTTCCGGCTCAACCAGGGATTCAACTTCAGTAGTTGGTTATCGAGACTAGCTAGGAAGAAGACGAGAAGCGACTCTGAATCGTGCTTGGGAAGTTCGAACTTTTCTGGCCAGACTGTGAATTGCTCGACGGATTCTCGGAATGCGGACTGGTCGAGACCCTCAGAAACTAACTGGATCTTTGGGTAAACAGACTGAAAAAGAAAAAGTCTTTAATTAAAATCGACTTTTCTCACACTCAGATCAATCGAAGTTTCCGGAGATTTAAGCGAAAATTCGTAGGAGATGACGAAGGAAGGGAGACTGAGTTCGGAGGCTGAAAACGAGAATCGAAAGTGAGAACGGAGGGTCCTTTTACCGAGAAGACATTGGAGTTCTCCTTTCACGTACGAGACCATCTCTCTGATTTCCGCGTCTAGAGGCCGGAAGAGAGGTTCTGATTGGAGCTCGGCCTTTTTTCTCAGTCCGCACTTCTTCAGGCTTCGAAGAAGAGCGTCTTCTTGAGGCGCTTTTTGAAGTTCGAAGCAGAAGACCGGATGGTACTGACATAGCTGGTAGATCAGTTTATGGCAGTTGGCACTCGGATCGGCAAGGAGCCAGTCAACGACGTCTTTTCGAAGAGTCCATGATCCTTTAGGCTCGTCGTTGATGCTACAGAACCGAGAGCCCTCGTCGAATTCAGTGTACGAGATAAAGGCGGAAATGAGACGGAGGACGGCAACAGAAGATGGATTCGTTCGAGAGACGGTGTCACAGATCACTCGGAGCATCTCTTTCGGAACTTCGCAAGATCGGAACCGAAGGATCGACTCGACGAGATGGGCCGAGTCGGGAATAGAAGCCACGTTGGACATGAGGGAGAGAGCGTACTTGAGAAGAAGGTCGATGGACGGGATCTGCTTGCTTCCGAACTGGACGTTTTCTGAGATGGTGGTGGCAAGAAGAGAACAGAATGTGACTCGAAGCGCGTCCGTGGAGAACATCTTTCTTTTCGACCACAACGAGGCTACGATCCTCCCGATTTCTCCCGCGTCCAGCTTTCGACTCGCAATCACCTCCTTCAGAATCCGCATGGCGCCACTCCACGCATTGCACTTGTTGGCGTTTGGAAGAATGTTTTCGCCGAACGAAAGTTCCACAAGACCTTGATACGAGTAGGATTTTGCGTGATCCTTTTTCTTTGTCGAAGTGCATTCCATTTCGAACGAATGGTCGGGAGTCGGTGGAGGATCCACTTCCCGGGCGGCTAAGATCCATCTCGCGAGATACCGTACGTATTCTTCGCTTATCGAAAATTGCACTTTGTTGCCAAAAAGTACGTGAGCTGATTTTAAAGCGTCTGTGATGCCCGTTCGGAGAAGATCTTTCACATGCTCTTCCGTTTTCTCGTCGATCGTCCGATGTGATCCGATCTTTTCTATGACTGCCAGCTTGATCAGATCGTCCGTCAACTGCATCATGAACGACTTTGAGTCTTCGATTCCAGATTGGTCTACAGAAATGAGTGTAGTCAGTTTGTCAAGTACATGGAAAATCTCGCGAAGAATGAGATCTCTCGCCTCGAGACCCCATCGACGTACGACATAAGAGAGAACGTGGACGAACGAGTACTTCCGAGAATGCGTCCAGCTGTAACAAGACGATTATTTCGAATGTTCCAAACGACCCACAATTTGAAGTCTGCCTTTTCTGCGGCAGCTTTGAGAGTCAGCAGCACAGTTCGTACGACATGGAACGGCGAAGTCTCGAATACCGTCACTTCGACGCCCTTCATAATTTTCACAGCCAGCTCGACGTAGTTCTTCAGAATCGACATTTCAAGACAATGATCCTCGATGCGACTCCATATAAACTCCCAGAGCTCTGAAATGCGGGAAAAATGTCTCTCGTCACAAAAAAGACAGGTCACTTACGTCTGAGATGGTGATGTTGTGCCCAGTGGAGAAAAGACGCGTTAGCACAGGAGAGAAGACACGTGGAGAGCTCGCTCTCCATGCTCACTTCCGAAAGAATCCACGGCTTCTGAAGCACTGCCAACGAGTACTGAATCCAGGGAACATTGTTGTGATCGAGGCGCTTCTGACAGCAGTTCTTCATGTGGTAGATCGACAGTTCGAAGAGCCGCGTCTTGTAGCTCTTCGATTGTCCTCTACTCTCCTTGCCCTTTTCTTTATTCCATTTCGCATCGTTATCGACAACTTCCTGTATACCGCCGTGCTTTTTTCTTCTCTTCTCATTTCTTACCTGGTTCGCTGCTTTGAAAATGTGGGTCGACAGATCGTACAATTCATAAACTTCTTCATGCTCTTGGTTCGCCGCGTCTCGGCCCAAATTCTCGTAAAGCGAGCAGATAGCGCTGACGAGCTTCTGAATGCGTAGTCGCAAGTTTTGGATTTCGAAAAATGACAATCTCACCTCTTTATTCTTCGCACCCAACTTTTCCTGTCCCAAAAGTTCTTCGAATTGCTTTTTCAATGTTCGGAATTGTCCGCTGCTCATTCTTTTGTCATGTCTGAAACTGATCGAAACTGCGCCAAATTTTTTTTGCTTGGAGATGTTTTATCAGTTGAAAAATGCTCCGGTTTGAGTAAACAACAAACCAGAGTGTCGCAAAACTCGATTTTTCCCAGGAAAACAAAGAGATTTTCAGCCCTTGAGAACTTTTGATTACAAAAACAATTTGAAACTTTTTTGTTTTCTGGTTTTGAGCGTTTTTTGAGCTTTATTGCCGACAGAGTAAACTCTAAAGTTTGAAAGTATTAAAATGAAAAGAGAAACTTTTTAAACTGCATTTAAATAATGGAAACTTTATTCGAAATGCGCGAAAACTCCGTTCAAATCGGCTGTTTTCGCGCTACGTCAACCTGGCCGAACTTTTTGTTTCAATGAACAACTTCGGCCAACTTCGCCCAAACTCGGCCACCAGTCATTTCTCCGCGCGGCAGTGGATCCGCTCTTCGTTTTTACATTTCGGAGAAATAAATGCCCGATTCTTTTCTAGCCGCAATATTCTTATCAATTTATCGAAGAGTATCGAATAGTATCGAAGCTAATTTCTCCATAATATCTAATTATTTTCACATTGCATCATGTCAAGTGTTGGTTTCAGAATGGAAATCGGTCCGGATGGAAAGCCTTGTCGAGCTTGCGTGAGTGTAGAAGACATGATGAAAAAGGGCAGAGAAATGGCCGAGAAAATGAAGAGAAAAGGTAAGATTTATGAAGCTGTCGGATATGAAAAGAACATGTTTCAGAAGCAGAAAAGCCTTCAGGAAACATCGCTTCCACGCCGAGCACAAGTTCCGCGGTTAACGGATGCCCTGTAGATAAAGATGAATTGGGTGAGCAAACGAATAATTGAACATTCATAAATGCTCAGATACTCAGGCCGATCCACGTGGAATCTTCTGCACACTATGTCCGTCTACTACCCCGAAAAGCCGACAGATGAAGAGAAACAGAGGGCGAAGAACTTTATGACTCTTCTCGGACAGGTATTGCTTTCAAAAAACAGGTGGTTCTACTTTGTGAGTTTTACAATTCTAGACATATCCATGCGATTTCTGTGCGAAAGATCTTCGGAAGGATCTGAAAGAGGAGCCGCCGAAGGTAGAGAGTCGGCAGGAGTTCGCCCTTTGGATGTGTCAGCTGCACAATAAAGTTAATAAAAAGACGGGAAAAGAGAAATTCGATTGCAAAAATGTGATGGAACGATGGAGGGACGGCTGGAAGGACGGATCGTGCGATTATTAGCACTTTGTTCTCTGCTCTTTTTGTTTAGGTCACAGAGTATAATTGTTCATTTAACATGTCACAGAGATAATCGAATTTTAATAAATGTTTAAAGCAGCATCCTGAATCAGCATAAAATGACATATTTACAAATACCGGAGAGCGGAAGAAAAAGGCCTAGAAATCTGTGGCTTGAACAATCTGATTCGGGTAGAGCGAGAGCTGGATTGTTTTCGGCGCACAGTATTCCTCGACAGATGGCGGTCTGCTCTGGCTCTTCTGGCTCTTCAGGAGCTGGTAGCTGTCGATGACGACGGACATGCACCACGTCTGAAAATGGATGAACTCCAAAGGAATGAAACGCCGAGGCTCACATTGAGAATAGCGATGAGGAAGTAGGAGAAGGCGAAGATGACGAGGAGACCGGTGAGGAAGCCCGACACGACGTTGGTCGAAATCATCGGAGCGGGAAGAGCAGTCTGCAAGGAGCTCGCTTTGATTTGAGAAAGCAAACAGAGTGAATCACCATGGAGTTGGCGGCGATTTGGGGGTTAGTGATGACGAGGAGCAGCTGGAAAGTGGCTCCGTAGAAGAGGGCGTAGAGGGAGGTGAAAGCGAGACCGAGGAAGCAGAGGGCGACGAGGATCTGCATGACGATGTGCGGAATGAGCAGATTCGACACTCGGAAGAAGATGGCGAGGAACAGGAGTCCGATGACGACGACGAAGAGAATCGCGGAGACGGTGAAGATGAACGCGTGCTCCGAATTGCTCCAGCTGCCGTTGCAGAGCTGGAGATTGAAAAGTTAGTGAAGGAGGAGGAGAAAAGGAGAGGCAACCTGGTAGAGAAGAATGGACAGTTCGACGACGGCGATGGCGACGGTGAGGTGGTTGACGTGGATGAAACATCTCGTCGTTTTGTACGTCTGCTCGTTCGCCTGAACACACACTTTTTCATTTAGTGACTTACGAACATCTTGTGTCCAATCCACTTACAATTTGTGGCGGTTTGCGAATCGAGCTAACCGAATCGAACACTTTCGATTGGAACCTTCTGAACGAGTTCATGCCTCTCCGGATTCTCGAAAACGATCGATAAATCAAGGGAAATGAGGAGAGGAATGGGGTTGAAAGGCCAAGTGCGCGCGGAAGGAAAAAGAAAGAGAAGGGAGCGATGAGAGACGGAAGACGTGCCGGTTCTTCGCACCTCCAGATGATTCCCGGCGTAGCGAGAGAGTGCGATCTGCGCGGAGGCGCAGACGGACAGAGAAAAGTTACCGAAAACAGAAGAACACGAAATTGAGCTAACTTGCAAGTATTTGGTTTTTTTTTTGAAGAGTTGCTGGTTTTCAGATCTTCAAACTATATTCGAAACAAGACGAAAATTAGAATAAACTGGGTCGAAGAGTGTAGAATTCAACTGAACTCGTGATTTCAATCGGATTTCTCCGCAGAATGTGACTTTCTGGAAATGTTTCTCGCCGGAAGGAGCGGGAAACGGAGGAGATGGGAGGCAAAACAAAACAAATGAAAGATGACGAATCGATGGGGATGACGGGCGGATCTTCTGTGAGGAGGGAAAAGGGAGTGAACGAGGGACGAAGCGAAAGTTGAAAGTAGAAGGAGGGGGAAGACGGCGGCGGCGGCGGAGGAAGTGACGGAGGCGGCGAACGGGGACCGAGCGGGCGATCCGGAGAGCGCGGGGAAGACTCAATTATCCGACAAGATCTTCAGTATTAACTGTCCGTCAGTTCACAACTGATTGGCCCGATTCAGTCACATTGAGACAACTTTATGAATTCGGAGAGCTCTAAGCCAAAATTTTCAATTATGCCCCCGACAACTGGATACTTCACAAAAGTGATGCTAACAATTTCTGGAATCTCTCATCGCACTTCTAGCGACTGACAACTTTCCGGGAAACTTCCAGAAACTCAACTCTTGACAACGTCATCCATCGCACTCAAACCGCCTTGAAACTCTTTCTCTTGAGTTCTTTCGTACGAAAATTCTGAACTTTTTGTTTTCGAGAAAGTGCACATTGCAATGAGTCAGAAACTTGGAAAAAAAGCCAAAAAATAGTATAGAAGGAACTGTTGAGTACTTTCGAATTCAGCAAACTCCCAGAGATCTTTGTGTTTTTCTCTCTCCCTTCCGGCCTACCGTACCCCTACTCACCTGAGAGCAAGAAGCGAGAAGAGGCACCCTCTGGACGAGCGATTGATCCGACATCTGTGTTTGTGTGTGTGCCGAGGAGGATATGATCAGGAGGGGGCGATATTTCGAATGCGTCGATGAACCTGAATCTGGTGAGAATAGAGGGCGCGATTCCGAAGAAAAGGAGAGGCGGCGGCAGATGGTCGAAGATAACGGGCGGCCCCGGAGAGGGGGACACGGGGCAAAAAGTGGACAGATCCGAGGATTAGACACGAGTTATCAGCAGATGATAGTCTCTGTCTCTCTCCGAGGAACACTGTGTGGAATGGAGAGAGTGCAGAGAAACGGAACGAATCGTTCGCAATTGAATGGGAGCCCCACAGAGAGAGATAGAGAGAGAGAGGCTGTGTGAGTCAGAGCATTACAAAGGGAACCGAAGCGAATGGTTTTTGAGGGGAGAGAGAGGAAGATTCTGGAGACAACACAGGCATCAGTGGTGTATCATTTGACTCTTCTCGGACACAAAAACAAGGGGGGACCGGTCGAAACCAATACATTTCATTGGGTAGCAGAAGACGTCTGACGTCTTCTTTTTCTCGAATTCCAGGCATCTTCTGACCGCGATTTAGCCGACGGATGCAGCGAATTGGGTAGATATGTAGTAAGGAGAAGGTCGATTAGAACGACGTCGTTCAGTTCTGAAGGGAATAGAGAAGAACGCGCGAATGATAAAAAAAAGGAGAATGATGAGGGGGCGAAATAGTGCGGACGAGAGACATTTGCAAGAGAAGAAAGATGAAAGTGACCGCCGGACCGAATGGGTCAGAAAATGAAAAGGAGAAGAAGAAGAAGAAGAAGTATGTGAGTCACTTCGATGAGTTATCACACAAACGACTCGACCTTCTTCTTCTGCTTCGCTTGCCTCATTTGCATTCCGAATGCCATCGAACCGTTTTCTGAAAGTGAAAAGGGCTAGAGTTGACTTTGAATGGTAATCGCCGCCATTCAACTGTCATTAGGTTCCCAGTGTCACTACGATCCATCGTAAGGTTCGATTCACCTTTCAGAAAACTCGTCCTACCGGCTCGATTGAGATCGCGTCGTCGTAGAGTCTGTAGTTTTCTTATCGCGAACAATCTGCATTCTTTTTCCGAAACTACTCGTGACAGGGTGTCATGTCCCGACGAAAGTGGACAATGAGATGGTTAAAGTCGTTCCTAACTCCTGGAAATATGGATGGACTGAAAATGAAGGGAACGGGAGCTCAGAGCAATGCCCGCCTTTTCCAACAAAACGAATAGACAAATAGAAGAAATTTATTGACCATATGAATTGAGTGGAGGAGAAGAAGGAGAAGAAGAAGAAGAGAACCCGTGGTGTCTCGTTGTCCAGCTGCTCACATCGGAGCCCTGCTCACATCGGAGCCCTGCTCACATCGGAGCCCTGCTCACATCTGAGCCCTGCTCACGTTCATCGCCCGCAGTCTGTCCCACAGCTCGGCCCTCCTCTCTTGATAGTCGTCGACCATTTCAGAGTCTTCCAGATCGATTCGAAAGTGTCGAAATGGCTTGTTCGCGTCGTGTTTTTCCCACACTCCCTTCCCGTTTTCTCCGTTTGGATTGCTGAAAAGACAGATGTTTCCGACTGTCACGAGGTGTTTTCCGAACCCGTATTTGGCAAAGTTTGTGAAGTACGTCGTCATCATCTTGATCATTTCCTTGTCGTTTTCGTTCGGACGGAACTTCGAGATGATGCCTTTTCCCAGAACGTATCGCATTTCGGTGCAATGAGTAGATCCTGGAAGAGGAAAACATCCGAATTTTGAGTGGGCCGGGAGAGGAACCTAGAAAGGGGAGGAGCCACCGGAAAACGCCGAATCCTCCGGGATTGTGGTACTCGAACGAGTAGAAGAAGACCTCGTTCTGCAGCGCCGCCGACTCTTTCGCGAACTTGAATGTGCCGTAGTTGATCGAGTAGTCCCCGATGAACTGGAATCGAAACGTTTGCGAACGTGGAACTCCCCTTTAACAACCTACTTTGACAATCTGCTCGACATTCTTCGCGTCGTCTTTCGGATCGACTCCTTTGAAATAGAAATCGTAGGCCGTCTGAAGCGCCTCTTCGGACCGATCTCCATAGTCGCACTCTTTGAATATTCTGGCCATGAACCTCTTGATCCCTTCCGCTTTCCGAGAAAGTGCTCCGAGAGCCACGAAAAAGAGCCCTTCGTACTTAGTCGTTCCGGTCATCAACTGCTTCTTCGGAGCTTCTCTTCTCAGCTCGGAAATCGGTTTCGGGAAGAAGTCGCCGTCGAGATTGGGCACGAAATAGAGGCTACCAGCCTGCGAGTGCTTGAACCCTCGCTTCGGATTGATGCCCATCTCAATCTTGTAGAGCGGCTGCTCGTCGATGAACCGGAGCAGATCCTCCGAGTCAGCGTCCTCTCCTTCCCATCCCAAATATCTCGCAAACTCCTTCGAAAGGCTCGCTTGCTGCTCGCTCGTCCTCATTGCAAAGTCGCATTCTCCGTTGCCGGCCATCGGAATCGCTCGTTGAAACAGATCTCTCGAGTGCGGCGACAGACACAGAAGGTCCACGGAGGCGCCGCCCGCACTCTGTCCGAAGATTGTCACGTTCGTCGGATCGCCTCGGAAGCTCCGGATGTGCTTCTGCACCCACTCAAGAGCAGCCGTCTGATCCCACAAGCCCAAGTTTCCTCTGCAGACGTCGTCGCCGGTTGTGAAGAATCCGAGGACGCCGAGTCGGTAGTTGATCGTCACGACGACGACGTTCTTCGTGCACAGATTGCGGGCGATCGTTGCGCAGCCGTAGTTGCTGCTCGAATGGACTGCGAAACCGCCGCCGTGAATGAAGACCATGACGGGAAATCCGTTCGGCTGAAAGAAAGTTTGGAGTGAGAATCCCGCGCTTACCCGGCCCACCCATTCCTCGGATTCCCATCTAGGAGTGAAGACGTTCAGAGAGAGGCAGTCTGCTTCGCTCTTCCCGACGATGTTCACGAACTGTCCGAGCAGCTCGTCGTTCTGCGGGCACCTCGGGCCGAACTTGATGCACTCGAGGGGCTCCTCCCACTTCCGATGAGGCACTGGTTTCTTGAACCTCAGAGGTCCGATCGGTGGCTCTGCGTAGGGAATACCGAGGAAGCCCTCGACAACTGACTCGTCGTGCTGAAACAGTTTCAGACTAAGATCCCCCAGGCATTCTGCTCTCACCTGCTCGTATCCGACCCCTTTGACGGGTCCGCACGTCGCATGATGGACCGGAGTGATGAAAGTGTGTTTCGAGTGGAAGCCTCCCATCAGAATCAGGCTGCAACGGCAAGGCTGTCAGGGTGCGAAAAGGGCGCAGATGGCAGTCAGAGAGGGTGGATCGGCTAATCTGCCGCTGGCAAACAGGTCTTCTGTAGGCTACGCGCCCCGGGGGCGATGACGAAACGGACACTGATATGAGGAGGGAAGAGACGCAGGAGGGGCTACGAACTGGTAAACAGCGGAGGGGCGAGGGGCCAGGAATCACGGAAAGACGGCGGCTAGAATGGGACCGACGGGGCTTTTACGGGCGACTAATCCAATTATGGGAGGAGAAAAGGGGGCCGCCGCTGCTGCTGACCTGGGATTCGTCGTGTATTTTATAATTTCCTTGTAAGCTTTCAACATTATCACTCCTCGGAAAAAAGAGGAAAAGAAGAGAAGGGGAAGAGAGAAATGAGGGGGCAAGCAGGGTACTTTCTAGCCGGGGGGGGGGGGGGGGGGGGGGGGGGAGGCTTCACGTGCTCCTTCTTATCACACGACTGATAAACAAAACGAAGAGCGAGGATCCGGGACGAAGAGTTGAACTAGACTCGGCAGTGCCACTGAAAGAGAGAAGAGTTCGTTGGGACGACGAATGAGATTGTCACCGATTCCGATCATCAGATGGCTTCTTTAAAAGGGGGGACTCTCTACAACACGTTTTTTTCCGACTTGAGGATGAAAACGTACACATTTCACCCAAAAATTGGATGATTCTCTTCAAAAGTGTGTCGTCCTCAGATTCAGACTCCGGCCCTTTTCTCCTGTAAATACTTGTGTTCTCATTCTGAAATTCGAAATTTGATGCGTTGTTTTCGGAAAACGGACGACGACTGTAGTTTGTTTGTACGTAGTTTCCGGGAATCTCGGGCCGACTGTCTGAACAATTGGAAGTTTGGTTTTTGAGGAGGAATGCTCGCGAACCGAAGAGAGATGGCGGCGACCAAGCTGTGTTGCAGCGGATCGACGAACTGCTCAATTGAAGGCCTTTCATATGGTAGGCACACGGGCTGCCAGTCTCGGCGACTCGCTCTACTTGGCCCCAATCCGCTATTGAACACAATGAGGTATTCCCCCCCCCCCCCTTTCCGCCATGTTTTATTTACAAGCGTTCCGTCGATTCGCCCTGTCGCCTCGTCGACGCAACCCGATTCGCCTCACGCCTTCTGCGTCTCTTCCTCCCTCTCTCCCTCCGTCCACGAAAAGATCTTCGAAAACGAAAGCTGAAAAGAAAGGAGGAGGAGGAGGAGGAAAAATGAGTGTGGAGGCAAACCACCCGGCAGAGAGGGGAGTCTTCTGGTTTCGTGTCCATCTGCATGCATATTCATGTCCTCCCAGAGATGACCTTACTCCGACACCGGCGAAACAGAAACATCATCAGACGAGTACGCCACTCTGCCCTCCACAAACACATCGTTTCTTCGTCATGTTCGGTCCGGTTTCCAGGCACCCATTACCGTTTTGCGTTATTCCTTCCGATCGCTGATTCCTCTTCTCCTTTCGCTCTAGCTTGAACTTTTTCGCCTGCTTTCCCTTTCCCGAGTGTTTCTTGCTATCAAGATTCCTGTGTTCTGCACCCGAACCTTCCTCATTTCTCGTTCTTTATGTTCGTGGCCTTCCGTCGTCATGGCCAGCAACAGTAAGCTCTTTTAATCCGTCCGTGCCGCCCGTCGGTGCGGTCGGTCAGCGAATCGGATCTTTCAGGTACTTTCCCATACTCATCTCTCAGCAGCTTCTTGCCAGAATACCTGCTTCTTATTCGAATCCCCTCCCCCGCCGCGCCACGAACACCTGTCACATCGTACTAGTCAGTCGGTCAGCGCGATCCTCGAATCCGCGCCACAAACCTGTCCAGATGGCTTCATTCTCCGAACCGTCTCTGTTTCACGTGCACGTGACCTTTGTTGCCCGAATAAGAAACGGTTTTCCCCGGTCTCCCAACAGTTTCTTCCCACGTCATCCCCTCAAAATGCTTCTTCTCCGTATCCTCGTATGTTTTCGTCTCCCCCCTTTTCAGGCCCCTCCCTCCCTTCCCCACCACTTCAAATCACTTTCCTTCCCCCCCTCGTTCCCCTCACTTTACGAAAGAAACATTTCAGCCGACCGCTCAAATGGGCTGGGATTCGATCAGTGCTATCGTGGCACGTCTTCTCGCCGCCTATCCGGTCTACTCGATCCTCTGTTCGTTTCCTGACACTGCTCCTCGCGAATTTTCCTTTCAGTGAGCATTCTCTCGATTCTCGCGCTCAGTGCGGGACTCGTCAACATTCATCTGGAGCAGGACATCCGAAAGTCGTTTTCGCCCGAGGATTCGGATGCTGGCTAGTGAGTGACGAGGCAGCGACGACCTTGATCGTCACCTCGGAAGAACCTGTTCTCCGTCGTTTTTTCTCTGCTTTGTGCTACTTCCTAGACTTCAACTGTGTTTCAGTGAAACCAGGGTTTGGCTCGAATACTACGGACTCAAGATCTACCCGGAGCGCGCGTTCTGCATCTTCAGTGCGAAAGGAGACAACGCGAGTATTCTGCAGGAGGACGCCCTGCGAGAAGTGAGGGCATACGTCTTCGAGTGTTTTTCAGCAGTGCAATTTCAGATCTACTCGGTCGACCGAAGGCTTTCCGGGGCGGTATCGCTGAGAGACGGCGACGGAAGGAGGAATTGCGACCCGCTTTGCGACCTGAACAGCCCTTTCCACCTTCTCGTGGTATGTTTACAGCCCTTTCATTCCGGTTTCGGGACGTGGAAATTGCAGAACGAGACTCGCAAGAACAACGAATCCTCCAATGTGTTTGCTTATCCGGACATGCCGTACCACGGACTCGACATCTTTCTCGGCATGCACTTCAGCAACATCGACTTCAGTTCGTCTCCATTCAAGATAAACTTCCATGGAGTTGTTCTTTCAGAGCCACCGAAGAATCGAATCAGCTCGAAGTCGCTCGTCCTTTGGTACTTCTCGCGATCCGACACTCCAGAAGGAAAACTCGCTTTCAAGGTTTCTGAATAGCTGCGGAGATCTTTGTGAACTCTCTTTTCTTCAGGATGCCGTCGATGAGCTCTTCAAACTCTCGACGAACAGTTCCGCTTTCGAGTCGGTGCAGTTCACGATCTTCAGTGACCTCGTTGCCAACCGCGAAATGATCCGCGGAGCCATCGAGGCTACAACCCTCATGACGATCGGCTTCTTCCTCCTCCTCACGCAGGTCGTCATCGTCATTGTTCGTCTGGCTTCCGTCAAGATGACCTTTTACCTCGTTGCCACGTCGTTGATCACTCCGATGGCGGCGACGGTGGCCTCGTTCGGGGCGATTTGCTGGATGGGGTTCCCTTCCTTCTCGATCCAGTGCGTCACTCCATTTTTGGTTCTCGGAATCGGCGTCGACGATGCATTCATTCTCCTTCATCGTTGGAAACATCACATTGCGATTCCGGACACGTGAGTCTCCCCATTTCTTGAGATTCCGTCAAACCATTTCGATTTGCAGGCACAAACGTCTGGAGCAAGTCATCGTGGACGTCGGTCCGTCGATCACAATCACTTCGCTCACTAACATCATTGCGTTCGGAATCGGCTTCTTCACCCCGACGCCTCAGGTACGTCTTCCTAACAACGTCTTCCTTCGGATCCGTCACTTTCAGATGTCCCTGTTCTGTCTGACGGCTTCTCTGGCTCTCCTCCTCGACTACATCTTCACCTACACGATCCTCGCCCCTGTCGTTTTCCTCTGCAACGACGCCTCCTACCAGCCGGTAGCCAAGACGGAAACCATTTCGAGAGCCGACACGTGGTTGGCCAAATACTCCAGTTTCGTGTGCTCTCTCAAGGGACGGCTCGTCTGTCTGCTCGTGCTCGTCTCAATGTACTCGCTAACGACTTACGGCGTCGTCACGATGCGCACCACTTTCGAGCCGGCCAAGGCGTTCCCTTCCAACTCGAAACTCGTGGATGCCCTCCAGAACATCAAGTAAGAGCTCATTTCAGCGATTCGTTCTCACAACTGATAGCTTCAGACCCGTTTTCAACACGTACTTCCCCATCACTGTCATCGTGAATCGGCCACCAAACATCGAAAATCAGACGGAGGTATGCAGTAATTAGTCCTTGAAACTCTCGTCATTCGCGCCCCTTTTGCAGTACAGCCGATTCAAAAATCTGATGCATCGGCTGGAGTCTGTTCCGGGAATCCGAGGTGACAATCGCAGTCTGATCTTCCTGCCGCAGTACGAGAAGTACGATCGGTTCGCGAACTCGCTGAGCATTCTGCTCGGTGACCACTACAATCCCTCATACGAAAATCTGCCCACTTGGCTCGACACAATCGGCAATCCTCCAATCGTCAAGTACAGAATCGGAGAGAACAATAAGTGAGGGTGGAATCTCGGAGAGATAGAGAGACTAGACGTCATATTTCAGAACGGAAGTGACAGCGTTCCGATTGACTCTTCTCGGTCGTGGGATGTCCGAGTGGGCGGAGCGAGCGAGAGCAATGCAGCACATCCGGACGATACTTCGATCGGAGCAACAGTTCAATGCGACGCTCTTCGACTGCGACTCGGCCATTCTGAGCATCATCCTGAGCGTCGGCACCGACCTCATCGGCTCGATCGCAGTCACCGTCGTCTGCATGGCCATCGTGTGCTTCGTGTTCATCGCCAACTTCAACGCGGTCGCCGTCATCACCTCCATCATTGCCTCGATTTGCTTCGTGCTCGTCGGAGGGCTCTCTCTGTGGGGAGCCGACCTCGATCCGGTCATCCAGGTCGACGTCCTTCTCGCCACCGGATTCTCCGTTGACTACACCGCCCACGTCGCCTACAACTACTTCCGCGCGCGCGGAACCCCTCAAGAACGGGTCTACAGTAGTCTGGCTGAAATGGCGATGCCGATGTTCGAGGCGGGTCTCTCGACGTTCCTGTGCATGCTGCCGCTCATCTTCGTGCCCACTTACGCGATTGTTTGCTTCGCCAAAACGGTCTTCCTGGTCGTGGCAGTTGGTGAGTTTCTGTTGGAGTGAAGGTGGCAAATCAAGATGTTTGCAGGTCTCCTCCACGGTCTCTTCATTCTGCCCGTCGTTCTCGCGCTCTTCTCGAAAAACGCGCCGATCGAGGAGAAGGAGGCGATTCCCGCTCTCGTCTCTTCCGCCGCCGCCGCCGATCAGCCTCTCGTCGAGAAGACGGTCTGATCTTCTTTCCAGAGAGCACGGTGTCCCGTTACCCGTCTTCTTTTGATTATTTCATACCATTCGTTCATTGTTAGTTGTTTATTTTAAACTTGTACATAGGTGTATTTATGTATGTTCGTCTCGCGATAAGAAATCAACATATCATCATCAATGTTTGTGTTTTCTTGTGTCTGCCTCTTTCAGCACATTCCTTCCTTTCAGGTTTATCTGATTCCGAGTGACACATCGCCTCTAGATGGACGGAACTGATACTGTCACGGGAAAGGCACCGTCCTGCGTCTCGAGACGACGGAAGGAACGGCCCTTCATAAGAGTGCAGCACTTATCAGTTCCAGTTCCACTCGCTCTGATACCCGTTTCGTCGCGTCCTTCGTCTTCTTCTTCTTGTAATCCCCGCCACTCTCACCTCAATAAGCATTGCGCAATGCGTGATTGGCAAGCAGTCGCGGCGTCGTCGGCTGTTACACTGTCAAAGAATGCGCTGAAGACGTCTGTTGCGGCGCAGAGACGAGATATCGATTCGGCGTGTCGCCTGTCGCTTCCGATCTTTTCTCAGCTGATCCTCCGATTTCTCCCCTCTTCTTTTCTCGACATGTGTTTGTTCCGCACGTGTGTTTGCACTCTTTACATCAAATTAACAAGCAGAGAAGATGCGCACTTCGCGAACGATAAAAAGTGATCCGAATGGATGGGGGGCTTTTTGTGTGGGTGAGATGCAGATCAAAAGTTGATTCCCTCTGACACGTCATAGTTCATGCCGCCCGCAATCAGTAAATAACCAACAGTTGATGGTTGTGGCCACTGAATTGTTTGTGCCCCGGATGAGGAAGCAGAAGAGGAAGACGAGCTGCCCGCCCCGCCTACCGTACCACACGCCCCGCCCCTTTATTATTCCTATTATATTCCGCTGAGTGACAGTAAGTAGAGGAAGAAAGTGACCCGAACCGGTTTCGAAAAAACGTCTGGCGGTGCTGCCGCCGTCCGAAGCCGAGAGGGAAGAAAGTAGGTCTCTGTGCCGCCGCTGTTCATAGTCTCGACGCGTCGGGCCGTCTCTCGCCCGGCGTCCTCCTCCTCCTTCCCGGCGGTCTCTTTCTCTCCGTCTCTCCGTCTCGCCCACTATTTCCGAGCGTCTCATCTCGCGCAACTCGACCATCTCACTCATTCATTCCCTCCATTCCATTGGGTCTCTCTGACTGTCTCTCCCCATCCATCCAATTCATTTTCCCCCACCCCAAGAGAACTTTCTGCAGAATCAGCAAACCGTTCTTATCTCCTCCGTTCCATTCCTCTTACTCGTTTTCAGATTCCGGCCACTTCGAGGGCGCGCGATGCGCTCCACACTTGTGCTGTACTACATAACCATCTTCTTCACCTTGATATGCACCTTCAATTACCACGTCCTAGGTGAGTCTCCCTTTTGTGGATCCGAAAACAATCGAGAACAACACTTGCGAAAACCAATTTCCGGCGTTGATGTGAAAAGGAAAGAGGAAATCGGAGACACGCGACGAGAGGTGAAATGTAACCAGTGCCAAGCAAGACACGAGACTGTTTGACTGGCAGCGAGGCCACTTCAAGTGTCAAAACCGATCTGCCGATCTTTGAAGATCTTCGCGGGAGAGAGAGAGATCCTCTCGACGCTTTTGCATCACATCCAGCAGACTCTGTTTACGTCCCTGTGTTCTCCTAATCTGCCAAAAAGATTACGGTACCAGGCTCGCCCCATGCGAGACTTTTCGATACATTTTTTCGAAACTCTGTGTGTTGTTGACGAAACGATGTTTACCACACACACAGAACTCTCTTTGGCGTACCGCGCCACCGAAGAATTCTCCCCGTGTATTTATTTATTCGCCTTCCCCCTCTGGGGGCGATAATCAACACAAAGCGAAAGACTCTGCGGTCAAAAATGTACAAAATTCAAAGAGCAAACAAGAGCGAGGGCGCGAAAAGATATTTTCTGAGAAGGTGGCGGCGGGCGGCTCCCGTTTCGTCTCTGATGTTTGCGCAGGCACAGTGACCGGAAGACGGAGCCCGTTCTGAGATGGCACTTTGCAAAACGAGGGAGACACTGGGCGAGAGAGGATGAATTGCAGGCATCCAACAGAACGAAGAGTTCCAGCGGTACGACGGATGGTACAACAATCTGGCGAACAGCGAGTGGGGATCGGCAGGTGAGCAACCTTGGGAGACTCGAGAAGATCCCGGCGGGTTCAGGTAGTCGGCTACACAGAGACGCGCGGTCCCACTACCTCGACGGAGTCTACCTCGTCAACAACTCGCTCCCCTCGGCTCGCGAACTCTCGGACACTCTTTTCAAAGGAGATTCGGGCATTCCGAACACGCGAGGATGCACGACACTCCTCGCATTTTTCAGTCAGTCCTCCACACAATTCATTCGTCTTCTCTCTCTCTATAATAACGCGGAAACCAGTCCCCCCATCTTTTTTTCAGGTCAAGTCGTTGCGTACGAAATAATGCAGTCAAACGGAGTGAGTTGTCCATTGGAGACGCTCAAGATCCAGGTGCCCAAGTGCGACAGCGTGTTCGACAAAGAGTGCGAGGGAAAGACAGAAATCCCGTTCACGAGGGCCAAGTACGACAAGAACACGGGAAGCGGGCTGAACTCGCCGCGAGAGCAGATCAACGAGCGCACCTCGTGGATCGACGGCTCCTTCATCTACGGCACCACAGAGCCGTGGGTCTCCTCTCTGCGCTCTTTCAAGCAAGGGAGACTCGCGGAAGGCGTCCCCGGCTACCCGCCACTCAACAATCCTCACATCCCGCTCAACAACCCGGCGCCCCCGCAAGTTCACCGCCTCATGAGTCCCGATCGGTTGTTCAGTGAGTTTCTTTTCGTCTCCGACACCTCTTGACTCGTCATTCCAGTGCTCGGAGACTCACGGGTCAACGAGAACCCGGGACTTCTCTCGTTCGGTTTGATTCTGTTCCGTTGGCACAACTACAATGCTGATCAGATCCACCGAAAGTACCCCGAATGGACGGACGAGCAGATCTTCCAGGCGGCTCGTCGACTCGTCATCGCCTCGATGCAAAAGATCATCGCATACGACTTCGTGCCGGCGCTTTTGGGAGAAGACGTGCGTCTCTCCAACTACACCAAGTACATGCCGCACGTGCCGCCGGGCATCTCGCACGCCTTCGGAGCCGCTGCCTTCCGGTTCCCTCATTCCATCGTCCCGCCGGCGATGCTTCTTCGAAAGAGAGGCAACAAGTGCGAGTTCCGAACCGAAGTTGGCGGCTATCCGGCTCTTCGGCTTTGTCAAAACTGGTGGAATGCTCAGGACATTGTGAAGGAGTACAGCGTGGACGAGATCATTCTAGGTCAGTATACTCAGAGAGTGCGTGAAAAGAGTCGAATCTGTTTCAGGAATGGCCAGTCAGATAGCCGAACGGGACGACAACATCGTCGTCGAGGATCTTCGCGACTACATCTTCGGCCCGATGCACTTCTCCCGACTCGACGTCGTCGCGTCTTCGATCATGAGAGGAAGGGACAACGGACTGCCTCCGTACAACGAGCTTCGTCGGACGTTCGGATTACCGCCGAAGACGTGGGAGACGATCAACGAGGAGTTCTACCAGAAGCACACGGAGAAAGTAAACAAACTGAAGGATCTTTACGCGGGAAACATCGCCTATTTGGATGCTTACATTGGAGGGTAACTCGTTTCGGACTTCCGAACACTTCTCGAACATTATCTTTTCAGAATGCTGGAAGGAGGCGAGAATGGGCCGGGAGAGCTGTTTAAAGCGATCATCAAGGATCAGTTCGAGCGCATTCGAGACGGAGATCGTTTCTGGTTCGAGAACAAACTGAACGGCATCTTCACCGACGAGGAAGTGCAGCTGATCCAGAGCATCGGACTCCGCGAGATCATCAAAGCGACGACTGACATTGACGAGACGATGCTCCAGAAGGACGTCTTCTTCTTCAAGGAAGGCGATCCGTGTCCGCAGCCGTTCCAAGTGAACACGACGGGTCTCGAGCCGTGCGTGCCCTTCATGCAGTCCACTTACTGGACCGACAACGATACCACCTACGTCTTCACGCTCATCGGATTGGCCTGTGTTCCTTTGAGTGAGTCTCTCCCAGTCTCCCAATTCCAGTTTCCATCTCTTCAGTTTGCTTCGGAATTGGGAGGTATCTCGTGAATCGTCGCATCCGCATCGGCCACAACAGTGCGTGCGACAGTCTGACAACCGATTTCTTGACTGAAAATACTGGAACAAAAGGAGATGTTTATGGAGTGAATGGTGAGGTTTTGAAATTGATTCTTGCAAATCACTGAGTTCTTCTAGCTCTGGAATGGCTTCAAGAGGAATACATCCGGCAGGTTCGGATAGAAATCGAGAACACGACACTGACGGTGAAGAAGCCACGAGGCGGTATCCTCCGAAAGATCCGATTCGAGGCGGGACAGAAGATCGATCTGTACCACTCGACACCGAATCCGTCGGCGATGCACGGACCCTTCGTCCTGATCTCCCAGAAGAACAACCATCATCTCGTGATCCGTCTGCCTTCTGACCGCGATCTGTCCAAGTTCCTGGATCAAATCCGCCAAGCGGCCAGCAGTATCAACGCGCAAGTGAGTGTCGCCGACGAGGAGAACTCTGTGCTTCTGTCGCAAGCGATCACGAAGGAACGTCGTCAAGACCGTCTGGATCTGTTCTTCCGCGAAGCCTACGCGAAAGCATTCAACGACGACGAGCTCAGAGATTCAGAGAACTCGTTCGATTCGTCGAACGACGACATTCTGAATGAGACGATCACTCGTGAAGAGCTCGCTGCGGCGATGGGAATGAAGGCTGACAACGAGTTCGTGAAGCGGATGTTCGCGATGACGGCCAAACACAACGAGGATTCGCTCTCCTTCAACGAGTTCCTCGCTGTCCTACGACAGTTCGTCAACGGTGAGTCTCTCTTCAACTAGAGGTGGCGAGATCGGGTCGGTCCTACTGCTTCTCTACAGAGAAGCAACTGTATCCATCCTTATTCGAAATTCCTTCAGCTCCGCAAAAAGAAAAACTGCAAACGCTGTTCAAAATGTGTGATTTGGACGGGCGCAACCGCGTTCTCCGCAAAGATCTCGCGGATCTCGTCAAGTCGCTGAACCAAACCGCCGGAGTCCATATCAACGAAGGGATGCAGCTGCGGCTGTTCAATGAGGTCCTCCACAACAAAGGTCCGTCTCCGAATCTCCTCCCAACAGTACCTTTTCCGGTTTCAGGAGTGAGCAACGATGCAAAGTACCTCACTTACGACGACTTCAACGCCATCTTCTCCGATATTCCCGACAATCAGCCAGTCGGACTGCCTTTCAACAGACGGAACTTCCAGCCGAGCATCGGAGAGTGAGTCCAGCTCTCAACGTCCTCTCAAATCATATGTTCCTTCAGAAACTCTTCGCTCAACTCGTTCGTCGTCCCGAACCGATCCATCAACATGGCTGCTCCGTTGACACTTTTCCACAAGATTTGCGCTTTCCTCGAGACGTACCGACAGCACGTCTTCATCGTTTTCTGCTTTGTCGCTGTCAACCTGGTCCTGTTCTTCGAACGTTTCTGGCGTCAGTTACCCTCGCTGCTTCTGAAATGGCTCACAGCTCTCGTTTTCAGACTACCGCTACATGACCGAGAACCGAGATCTGCGTCGTGTGATGGGGGTCGGAATCGCTCTGACTCGCGGAGCCGCCGGAGCTCTTTCGTTCTGCATGGCCCTGATCTTGCTTACTGTCTGCCGCAACATCATAACTCTCCTCCGCGAGACGGTCATCGCTCAGTACATTCCGTTCGATTCGGCCATCGCGTTCCACAAGATCGTCGCTTTGTTCGCCGCTTTCTGGGCCACTCTTCACACCGTTGGCCACTGCGTCAACTTCTATCACGTCGGAACTCAGAGTCAGGAAGGGCTCGCCTGTCTGTTTCAGGAGGCGTTCTTCGGCTCCAACTTCATGCCATCCATCAGTTACTGGTTCTACGGCACAATCACCGGTCTCACCGGAATCGCTCTAGTCACCGTCATGTGCATCATCTACGTCTTCGCTCTTCCGTGCTTCATCCGACGAGCTTACCACGCATTCCGGCTCACTCATCTTCTCAACATTGCCTTCTACGCCCTCACAATCATGCACGGTCTCCCGAAGCTTCTCGACGTAAGTGTCTCCTTCCCGTCATCTCTCACAGTTCCGTCTTCAGTCCCCCAAATTCGGTTACTATGTCGTCGGTCCGATTGTGATCTTCGTGATCGATCGTATCATCGGACTCATGCAATACTACAAGAAACTGGAGATCGTCCGCGCCGACATCCTCCCCTCCGACATCATTTACATCGAGTTCCGTCGTCCGCGCACGTTCCAATACAAGTCGGGACAGTGGATCACGGTCTCCTCGCCGTCCATCTCATGCACTTTCAACGAGTCGCACGCCTTCTCCATCGCTTCTTCGCCGCAAGACGAGAACATGAAACTGTACATCAAGGTGGTCGGTCCGTGGACGTGGCAGCTTCGGAGCGAGCTCCTGCGAGCTCAGAATACGGGCGCCCCGTACCCGTTGATTCATTTGAGAGGACCGTACGGCGACGGAAACCAGGAATGGATGAACTACGAGGTGGCGATCATGGTGGGCGGCGGAATCGGAGTCACGCCGTACGCATCCACCCTCAACGACCTCGTCCAACTCACTTCGAATGACGCCTTCCACAGAGTGCGGTGCAGGAAGGTGTACTTTTTGTGGGTGTGCCCGAGTCACAAGAACTACGAATGGTTCGTAGACGTGCTCAAGAACGTCGAGGAGCAGGCGAGACCCGGCATCCTCGAGACGCACATCTTCGTCACGCAGTTGTTCCACAAGTTCGATCTTCGGACGACTATGCTGGTGAGTGGGTGTTCGACCACGAGTGGTTCCTTGTCGCTCCACCCATAATGAGTTCGCAATGTTTGCAGTACATTTGCGAGAAGCACTTCCGGTCGACAAACGACGGGATGTCCATGTTCACGGGGCTTCACGCCAAGAATCACTTCGGAAGACCCAACTTCAAAGCGTTCTTCCAGTTCATTCAGAGCGAACACAGAGAGGTGCGTCTCTTTCTCTGTCTCTCCTCCAACCTCACTCACTCTCTTTCTCTTCCTTTTCAGCAGTCCGAAATCGGAGTGTTCAGCTGCGGACCGGTGCAACTCAACGAGAAGATCGCCGAAGGGTGCGCGGAAGCGAACCGACAACGCGACGCGCCTTCGTTCGCTCACCGCTTCGAGACGTTCTAACTTCAAGATTCCCTCGCTTTCAGAATATTCTGTGCCAGCTTTACATGCCACTTCTAGACAGAATCGTGTGTTTCTTTATCCACGTTTCATTCACTTTATATGGGTAACATCTTCTATTCTATTCTATGAATTCGTGACACTCATGAACATTCGCCTCTTCTTCAGCACATTCAAATTGAGACGGCGCCTCCAAAAAGACTCCTTCTTGTCCCTTTTCCGTCCATTGTTCGCGAGGCGCCCGAAGCATAAAACTGGAATTGGAGGCGTCTTCTGGAGAGAAGAGAATTCAGAATACCTCGAACACTCTCGCGTCCTTCTCGATAATTCCGCGGAACTCGTTGACTTCATCGAAAATGTCGAAGATGACGAGAAATGCGACGGAAAGAAACAGGACGGAGAAGAAAAGAGAGCCAGTGGTGTAGACGTTGACGAGGAAACCCATTCTTCTTCTTTTCTTAACACATACAATGGAATACTGTTTTATATACGATTCTTTTGTTCGTAGAAGACAGGAACTAGTTTATTTGATTAGAAAGAGAAATCGGATCGGCCTGAAGAGAGAAGAGAAGTGTCGAGTTCTTCCAGTTCGTCGATCGACGAGTTGTCTGCAAGAAAAGTGGTGAAAAGGAAACTCGAATCGCAGCTCACTTCCAGACAAATTCAGAGGCTCCACGTTCGCTTCTCCCTCTTCTTTTTGGTTCCCGACGTCTTCTGGTTCTTGCTTCTTCTTCACTTCATCGTCTGTTCCTTCTTCCAGACTTTTATTCAAGAACGCGTCGATCTTCGTCTCTTCGTGCATCGAAACTCTGTCTTTTCCGATCGAAAGAGGCGGGAGGTGCGATGGAAAAATGGTGCGAAGAGGAGGATCGACTGCTACTTCGTCCACGAGCTTCTTCTCCAAAACGGGCGATTCGACAGCCTTCTCACTCAAACTACCCACTTTCCAAGAGACCGAATCATGTTTTCCCTTCGAGAAATCCAACTTCTCGAGAAGCGATTCGGCTACAGGGCTCGACGGTTTTTCGGGAGGCGGGAGTGACTGGGAACGGGCGCGAGAAGCGGAAGAAGAGGAAGAGAACAAGGGAAGATCAGTGGCCAGTTGGAGCCACGAAGGGGTGCTCCACTTCCACGACTTTTCTTCTGGAGTCTTCACTTCTGGAGTGTCTTCCTCTTCGAAGTCATCGAGGTAATCGTAGTTCTCGTCAACGTCTTCTTCTTTCTTCTCCATCGTCCGGAGATCCGTGACGAGTTCCGACTTTGAAGGGCCCCATGGACGGACAGCTTCACCGTTCCTCTCATCCGACTTGCTGTCCTTATCTTCTTCTCTTCCGGGTGAAGAAGAGGAAGAAGACGAAGAAGATAAAGATTCGGAGTCGGAGCTCGGGAGATCCGGAGAAAGTTCTCGAGGACGAGAAGCATTGAACGGGCGACTCAGGTGAACATTTCTCACGATGCAAGCGCGCGCTTTCCCTTTGATCTTTTCAAGCTTCCGATCGTTCTCCTCTTCCTGAAATCACTCTTCTCTTTCGCTTTCTCTCTCTCTCTCTCTCCATTCTTTTTTCCCTCACTTTCTCTTTCTTCGCTTTCTCCTCCGCCATTATCTGCATCTTGGTCTTCGGCATGATCCTCCACGGCTCCTTTTTCCAACTCCTCTCGAAAACAGATCGGAGTCTCACCAATGGCGTCGAAATCTCAATGTTCATTCCGTTCAGAAGTGAGTGGATCGTCTCATCGCCCTTCAAATGCTGCTTCGCATTCACCACGTATCGCTCGCCCATCTGGGATCTCATCGCTCGCGAAGCGACTTTGTATCCGCTCAAGTCGAGCCATTCTACGAGCAGACTGTGTGCCACACAATCTGAATCTTCTCGTCTATAAGAACGAGTCCTTTCCCTCATCTCACCGTGATCCGACAACTCTTTGGCCATTTCCTCGCGAGTCCACATAATCATCGCCATATCGGTTCGTCCTGTCAGGTAACCCTGCAATTGTTTCCCCCGAATGAAGGGAAATGAATATTCAATCGAAATGACTCACCTGCTCCCATTCCGACATGCTTTCAGGTTTCGAATTCATTTCGTATAGCGGTGAGTATGCTCCAAATGAGCAGTCGGAGTGCACTTTCCCTCTTTCCGAGCCGCCCGTTGCCATGGCAAGGCGCGTCGACGAGAGATGGAGTGAAGTAGTAAACAATGAGAATATGTCAACACGAGAATTGCTTCATTCACATACCAAATCTATCAAAATATAAAATCCAAAGCCATTAGAAGCGGTGTGGTCGTAGAGAGGGGTGGATGGTTTCACTCGAGTTTCATTATGGATAGGTGCTATAAATTCTGCCTTTTCTCTTTAAGTGTCCGAGCGGAAGCATCGCGATTGCGTAGAGAAATAAGGTGGAAAGGAACAGGTTACACTAGGTGAGAAATCAGTTATGTTGTGTCAGGCGGGTGGTCGGACTGTTTAGAACATGAAAGACCACGGGGAGCAGCTACTGGAGCAACAGGGACGAGGCTTCCAGTGACCTTGATGCGGAATAAAGAAGCTGTAAATATCTACTAAGTAAAATTTAGAGTAAGTCTGAATGTAATGATAGAGAGGAGACAATGACTGGAGGGACGGCGAATGGCACGAGGAAGTGTCCTTCCATCGATTGCCTAATA
Organism: Caenorhabditis sulstoni; assembly: GCA_963966605.1. Taxonomy (NCBI): domain Eukaryota; kingdom Metazoa; phylum Nematoda; class Chromadorea; order Rhabditida; family Rhabditidae; genus Caenorhabditis; species Caenorhabditis sulstoni. The sequence goes on from OZ016475.1 coordinate 5,393,181, forward strand.
CAAAACTTACAGGTTTTTGATTTCAAACTCTACTATATCAAATAATTGGGGGAGGGAGTTACATATATTTCAAAAATATAAATAACAAATAATAAAGTTATATAAATATCTAGTTCTTAGTGAGAAGGAGCTTTTGGGACGAGTAAATATAAATTGGTGTAAACTTCGGTGTGGATAAAAGAGTGAAAAGGAAAAGAGAAGGTACGGGTGAGAATGGAATGGGGAACTCGTACACAAGGAGAGCATCCGCAGAAGAATACTCTTTTGGTTGATTGGGAGTGAGGGAATTACTCGTGAAAACCTTCTAGGACGGGGGACTACACGGTCGGGAAAGAGGAGTGGAGTGAAGGAGGAGAGGTCTATCCATTGATCGGCACCAACGTGTGATCATTGTGATCGCAGGAAGAAGAGGCCGGCGAAGCCGAGGCAGATGCCAAGGAGCCAGGGCTCAGGTTCAGATGATCCGTCCAGATCGACTGCATGATTCCGAATCCAGCTGGAGCGCTTTTCAGCGACATCAGTCTGCAAAACGAAGGGTTCATAAAAGATCATCTTCTAGAGAATTCCAACCCGTTGATCGGCGACTCTTCCCTCTTCTCTTTGTCCAATCCCAACGAAGACCAGGCGGACAAAGCATCGTAGTTGCGAGAAAGGATCTCATTCTCCATGATGTCATTGATCGAATTGTTATTTCCCCAGTAGTCGTAGGTCGGCAGATCCATCTTCGTCGACTGTCCTCCGAGCGAAGGGCGGCTCTGCTTCGCCGGCGCCATTGTCGTTGCACCGCCAATCGAAGTTCTTCCGAATCCTTGAAGCGAGTCTGGCGTCAGCGAGTTTCGCATCGACGGGAAGCTACGGAGAAGAGCGTCCAGGCCAAGGCTTGAATCGATTCCGAACGGCAGATCGTTGCTCATTTGGTTGAAGAGGTTGCTCGAAGCGAATGCCTTTCTGTAAAGAGCACTCTGCTGCTTCTGCGCGGCAGCTGCTTGCTGTTGAGCTTGCAGGAGAGACGCTCCGACGTACTGTCCAGGAGAATCGTGCTCCGTCTCCGGCAAGTTTCCAGTGCGTTGGAAGATGTGCGTCTCGATTTCCTTGCGAGCAGCCTCCACATTGTGTGGCAGGCCGGTGACCTAGAAAATGAGCTTGTGCGAAAAAATCATCGGATCTCTCGCAATCTTGCAACCCAACTTCTCCCTAACTAGGCAGACAATAAAATCAGATCATCCTTTTGATTCTGGGCATTCATCCATTTCGGGTACAACCACGGGCGGGGGTATTTCTGTCAAACGGACAACTAAATTGGAAGGAATGACGACGGTTGCAAGAAGATGTCATGTACTCGATGGGGACGCCCTCGCACTGTCAACACATTCACAGTTCGTGAGGCAAGAGGAGGAGGAGGTCGACGACCCGATGATAATTACCATTGTGAGAAGAACGAGAACCTTCCGCGCCGTCGCGATACGGTAATTTCTACCTTGTCGCACTCACTTGTGCGCGCAAAACCCACACAAAACCGTCAATTACATAACCCTAATATGATCTGATTAGTGTTTCTCTAAAGGAACAAAAGATGGCACACTTACTGCGGTACGATGGCCTTGGAAGACCCTATGGTCGAATGTTGCTCACCCAGAGGGCAATATGGATGGGTTATAAAATGTGCATATTCGTAATTTGGGACGTCTTGACGCCTCACCAGGCAGCCGCGCACCGCCATTTAATTAATTGAGTCCTCCTCTTCTCTGCCATAACAAAGGGATCCCCCTTTCTTGTGAGTGAAGAGTTGCGCGCCTCCGGCTGCGTGTCGGGGCGACATCGCGTGACTCCCTTGAAAAACCCGCGCGCACGGACACCACCAGGCCATCCATCGGTAATTCGACTAATCTACTGCGGGATGCTCTCAAGAGTCAAGAAGGCGTCACTGCTGTGCGCATCAAACTGAATTATCTCATCAACGACAAGATGATATTTTGTTGCGAAAACGACGGACGGCACCAAATGCAACATTAATCGGTCCCGCGGGGAGTCCGGCGGATGACCAAATTAAAAGATCCTAATCTCGGTGTACATGCCAAACAACACACTCAGGCGGGTATGTGCTCTCCAGTGTTCAAACATTCGTTGAGCAACTTCCCATCGATTACTTTAAAATTAACGAAAAAGAAAGTGCTTCCGGATCCGTTTCCCGGGCGGCTCAGAAGAGAGACCGACTGGCTAATGGGGGCCGGCAGCTGGAAGACATTTTCTTCGCTCTTTCTGTTGATTGCCTACAGACACGAGTTGTTTTGTTTGCCCTCTCACCTCGAAGACGGGCTCTCTTTCACGGCTCGGGGTGATGATGTAGGTGTGGGTATCCTGCTGGATACGTTTGATCGTCGCACCCTTTGGCCCGACGACTAGTCCGACGACACGAAGCGGAACTCGTACATAGATCGTCACTTGTCCGGGGGCGTGAGCTCCTGGAAGCACTGAATGAAACGGTTAGCCTTCCTCCAACTGTCCCCATTCGACGGACCTTGACTGTGCCTTCTCGAGGCGCGTATCTGCGTGAAGTGATCCGCGGCGCACTCTATCTCCCGTTTGGCCTCCTGAACATCTTCCGGTCTTCCGGTGACAACGAAGATCGGGTCCTCGCCTCGAATCGGCGTCTTGATATACGTGTTCGTCTTGGCGCGCAGTGCTTTTATCTTGCAGCCTGGAAGAGAGGCGGGTTTGTGTCTCAACTCCCTGGAGTACCTTGGCGGCCAACGATCTCGGCGACGTGCTCCGAAGTGGGCACTTCGACCGACTGAGTCACGTTTTGCACACCAACTCGGTAGTTGAGGAACTGGTTGATGTCGTCCGAGTCGCTGACTGGAGAGCACGAGGTGGGATCCTCTTCGAAGAACCACGGACCTGGCTTCTGCGCGATTTGTTCCTCTTTCATTCTGAAATACAACCCGTGTTTTCGAGTGCGAATGGAACAAAAGAAATGCGCGGGAAGCGAGTAGAGGACGGTGAATATGAAGAGGAAGGAAGACGGGCGGCGCACAGCGAGGATGGCAAACCACACGAATGGGAGCGAAGGAGACGACATCGGGTGAGGGAAGAAACGAAATGTCCCACAGACTGACGCTGCCGAACGCGAGGATGACTCGAGAATCAGTTCCCGCGCGTTCGAAACGCAAACTCGAACTTTTCGCGCCTTCACCGAAAGCGCCGTGCCCGCACACAAAACACCAGCATTGAATGCATACCGTAGGCCCGCTGCCGCCAAAAAAGATTTTCCGAATGACTTGAGGAAATTTGTTGAGTCTAATCTTGAAAAGAGGTCTGGCCCTCTTCGCACGGGGAGCGAAGAACGGGGGTAATAAAAGACAGACGCGGGACGCAGGGAGGTAAGGATGGCGGATACGCGTGTGCGCATTTGCTTTGAGACACACACACAACCCGCCCCGGGGGCGCTGCCTATAAATCTTGGCGTTTCTTCCAAATTTCATTCAAAAAACTGAACCTCGTTGAATGGGGAAAAAGTTCAGAAGAAGGCGATAAGACGATGATGATCGAAAAATGACGAGAGGCGAAAATTTCGCTTTTTTCCATTGGAAACTCTTGCGAAAAAGGAGAAGAGGCGGGGAGATTTAATTGTAGTTGAGGGTTATCGACCCACTTAAAGAGGGAGAGAAAAGATTTCGAGATATTCGATGGCAACACGTTTCGATACCAGTCATCCTTGAAAAACGTCTCTTTCTTAATTCTTTTTGGAGGCCGTCTACCACATAATAAAGCTTTCCCCCTTGAAAAACTGTCGCTTTCCTTCTCAAAAAGACGAGAAAACTCACTGTTGGCTCCACAGATCGGGCTTCGAAACCCACGCGTTGATTCCGCACAAACTTCCATCTGAAACTTGCAACGAACTTCGACTTTCAGGGGGGAAGCGGCACTTGCCGTATTGATTGTTTCTAGTGTCGTAGCATCGCATTGAGATTAAGCCGGACATTTATTTACCTGAAACCAGAAGGGAAACGGCTTAATTATAAGGTTGAGCGGGTGGCCGAAATCCAAATACAGACACCAAAAATCGAGGCGCTTGGGCAGCCAATTAAAATGCAAAAAGTACAGAGAAAGGAAGAAGAGAAACGATCCGTCAAAATCATTGTGTGACGTCTTCTTTCGCTTCTTTTTCCTTCGCAGAAGACGAAGGCTCGCGGCTTCTCCGCACGAAAAAGGGGCGGAGCTTGGAGGGAGGCGGAGGAGAAAAGAGGGGAGGGGGGACGGGTTGTGTCGCAACAATCGTTTGCTGTTTCAGGAGAAAGAAGATGCAAATCGAGGTGGCACGACTACTGTAGACAAGAGGAAAACAAGGGAATCTTCAATGAGACACTGCATCCGGGGATTCAAATGTTGCCGGAGGAGGGAAGGGCGTCGGTCTTCGCGAACCCTATAATCACAAAAAAGAACGCCTTCTAGCCGCTGTTTTTTGAAATTCGAGCTCCGCGCGACCGAGCGAATCCCGTCCGCGAATCAACAGAAGACTCCTCTCTGTTTTCGGCGGCGGGGGCCTCGAATGCGGATGAATGGGGCCGTCGGGGGGCGGTGCCAGGTGGTTTCGCAACCTTCTTCCAGTTATGAAACAACTGCGCCGTGCCAGCTGTCTGCAGATTTTATCTCAAGGAACAAGAAGGACCGTCTGCAGCGGTGAATGCAACATGTGTCCCGGTGCGCGCGCGGCAAAAGCTCTTCTTTCCGGGTCTAATGAGGAAGAGAGAGAGAAAGAAAGAAAGAGAGAGAGAGAGAGAGAGAGAGAGAGAGAGAGAGAGAGAGAGAAACAGTCTCTGAACTGACAACTTTCGAAAAAGAGTAATCGGGCACCAAGGTTGTCTCGAGCTGTGCTCTTCGGAAGCCATCACGCCTTCACTCTGGTGTCCGAACCACCCCGAAATTCAGCTGACTATCACCTCCTACTCTACAGAATGACTTGCTTTGTCCAAATACTTTTCGCTCGTTGAGAACCATTTTGCCACTTTCAACAGCACCACAAATCTCTCATCAATGCCCCTGCTCTGATATATCGAGCCATAAATCAAGTCGCATCGCTTTCACTCATCTCTGAGGTTTCGAAACATTTTCGAATCTCGTTCCGCAACAAGATCCTATCATCTTTTTCACCGAAACGATTCAAAAAAAAAAACTATTTCTCTCTTTTCTTTTTAAGAAGTCGGAAACGAGATGGCGCCAAATTTGAAATTTGTTTGAACATTTGAAGAAAAAAAGGGGGAGAGGGGCTGATTTGGACGGCGGAAACTCTGGGTGCAACTGTCTGTTTGTCGAAGAGAAATGGGTGGAAAGGCGACGAAAAGGGGGCGGGGCTTGAAAAAGAACAGAGAAGAGTTTGAAAATGAGAGTGAGAAAGGAGAGAGAGAGAGAGAGAGAGAGAGAGAGAGAGAGAGAGAGAGAGAGAGAGAGAGAGAGAGAGAGTGAGAGAAAGAGAGAGAAAGAGAGAAAGGGAGATGGGTCAGACACACTCGTTTCAGTCGCGAGCGACGGATTCTCAAGGTTAGGTTCGCCTCGATTGTTTCGCGGCACATCGAAAGTAGTCCCTCGAAAGCTCTGCGCATCCGACGGGAAACGACAAAACGCAGTGAGCACTGATCGTTCCGCGGGGCAGAGTATTGTGTTTTGTGGCGCCTCCGAGTGTTCCCACAGACTCGTAGAATCGAGTGAAAGGACATTGTCCTTTGCGGGCATAGGAAGGGGGATACTTTTTGAATTGGCAGTCTCCCGCCAGGTGTCTCGATTCGAATGGAATTTTGAGGGATAAGAGTAATGAAGGTCGTCCGAAACCACAACAAAAGAAGAAGAGGAAGAAGAAGAAACATGGGTGCAGCTGCCAATGCTTCCCCGATCGGAGACTGTCTTCATTCGTCGGGATCGCATTTCAGGTATGCTGTTGCCGCTGCTGCCGCTGCCGCTCGATGTCCCTCCGCCCCCTTCTACGCGACTCGATATCGACAGTTTTCGCAAACAAAACACAAACAAACGGAAATGGCACGCCGCGCGCGCCGGCGCTCCGAGCGAATCATGCGGAAATGCTTCTCTCTTCGCGCCTTCTTCCGCCAACTGGATCAGTTTCGCTCCTCTCGCAATCAGTTGCCGATCGAAGAGATGGACATTGCGCATTCATCAACACCGAATCAATCGAATCAAACTCGGTTCGAGTGCGCAATACGTGGCAAAACGGGGGCAGGCGAGGAGTGAGCTTGTTTGCCGACTGACGCGCGGATTGCCGCATGCGGAAGCAGACACGGACGGTGCGGAGCAAAAAGTGCAACAAGATGAAGGGAAACGCACTAGATACGGTAATGGAAGCAAGTGCTCACCGAGCACAAATTGCCTGTAGGCGGGACTAGAAAACTCATGTAGCCTGCGCTACTGATCTGCCATCGAATCAACTTTCCGGGGCCTGTTTTGAATTGGTATTCTCCAGAGAAAGCAGCTTTCTAGTCCTCACAACCAGAATCAAATAGTTTTGAGAATGAGGCTGAAACGGCTGAAAAGTGGCAGTTTCGACATGAGTTGGCCGTGAACACTTATTTTTTGCCGCCTGTCGGTCTGTTTGTCGAGCACGGTTTATCAGTTGAAAACAGGAAAATTGGAGGATCGATGTTGACTTTCATCGAGTATTATGATCTTTCTTTCCCGCCTCCTTTTGTATACTCAGGCTTTCTGCCAGCGGCGCGAGGCAGCAGACAGCACCCCAATTCGTCGGCAGCCGCTCTCGATGATACTGTCGGAGATGGCAGAAGTAAACACGAAAAGAGGAAAAGAAGAGATTGTATTCGAGAGAGGGAACATCAGACGGCTTGCTCTCGATGGAACACGTCGCCCAGCTGGGAGGCGAGACGGTGCAAAAAGCCGAGCTCGTCGTGGATCTCGACGCCCGATTCCTACAAAGATCAAGATCAGCGACAATCGCGAGGAAACCCGATATCGGAGAGACCGTTCTGAAGGTGTCGATGATCTGGCGGGAAGTGAGGCGATCCTCCGTCGCGAACTGCCGGCTCCCTTCGAAGATCGACGCGATGAAGGCGGGCACTTCCGACTCGAGGGCGAGCGACACTTTCTGTCCGATTATCGCCTTTCGCAACTCGTTTCCACGCAATCCACACGTCTCGAACGGCGTTTTTCCGTCCGTGTACACTTCGTAAATCAGTGCTCCGTAGCTGGAAGAGCTTCTCCCTTTCAGTTTTTCCTATTCCCTTCTCACCTGTAAATATCGGAAGAAGTGCTGTAGAGCCCCTTTTTCAGGGTTTCCGGAGCCATGTATTTGACTGGCAGACATCCTCCCTTCCGTTCTTTTATAGCCACTCCCTTCACGGAAAGCCCGAAGTCCGAGATTTTGAGCTGAAACGAGAATGCTCCCGGAGCAAGAGTTCTGATTTCTTGCTCACGATCTTCTTCAGATTCAGAAGGCAATTTCTCGCGGCGATGTCCCTGTGAATGACTTGTTTCTCGTGCAAATAGTCGATACCGAGCGCCGCGTGGTAGAGATACCGCACTTTGTCTTCGGAAGACACTTTCTCGACTGTCGACTGCAGCGCGTCTTCCAGCGATTTTCCGTCGCAGAACTCCATCACTATCATGATCGGCTCTTTCATTGTGCACACTCCGAAGAACTTGATGACGTTCGGCTGAAAAGGCGGAGAGAACACTGGGCCACGGGTGGTTTCTAGTCCCTACATGAGAGAGAGTGAGCATGACGTTCGCTTCGCGGAGAAACAGAATTTTCTCGTTCGCTGACAGATGATTCGCGTGCAACGTCTTCACGGCGACAGTGAACGGCGACGAGAAGACGGACGTCTTCAATGAGAAGAAGACGTTGCTCGGCTGCACTTCCGCCACTCACCTTCAGAGTCCCTTTGTGCACCTCTCCGAACTGTCCCTCGCCCAACTTCTTGTTCAGTGTCACCTGCTCGTTGTTCAGCTGCCATCCGTGCCGCGCCAATCCGCACAGAAGCATCATGTCCTCGTAGATGGGAAGGTGGTTCCTCTTGTGATATGCGATCAGTTCGCACACCGATTTGAACGCGAACGTCTTCGTCCAGTACAATTTCTTCTGAAAGAACGACGAACTCATCTTCGGACACCTCTGCCTCCGAACCGTTTTGGTTCTTTTGACGAGAATGTGGAAGTTCTTCTTCTTCCACATGATACTGATCACGTAGGCGACCCGCTTGCCGATCTCGGTCATCCGGACGAGAAAGTCGCCGTGGTCCCGCAGCATCGACTCGCACTCGGAGCGACCCATGAATCCGTGGTAGAAGGGCACGTTGTCGATGTTCGTCTCGACCCTGCCCACCTCGTCGCTTGCTATTTCCACCAGAATTGCCTTCGGTTTCGCCGGCACCGCTTCCGCAGGCGTTTTCTGTTGCGGGGGCGCCGCTTCTGGCGCAGGCGTCGGAATCGGAGTCAGAGGGGTCGGCTGCAGGTGAATCGGAGTCGTCGCCAGATTCTCCAGCGCCGCGTTCTCGGTCACCGTCGTTGTCGTCGTCTCTTCGGAAACTTTGCGATCTTCGAGAGAATCCGATTGAGTCGCTTCAGGGTTCAAGTCATTTTCTTTCGACATTTTCGAGTTTTTTTTATTGAAAGAGCAGCTAACGAGAAACAAAAAGAAAGTTAAAAATGCTTATTAATAAACACGTAAAACCTCTAGATACCCTAGTCAATCAATCGATATCTTCACTCAGCGGTTCCCATGAGCCTCTGGATCTCCAGGGGATCTCGCGGCACGGCTGCCGTCAGCAGTTCGATGCCTCCGGAAGCATTCGTGGCAACGTCGTCTTCGATTCGGTATCCAATGCCTCGGAACTCTTTGACGGGCCAGTCGTTCGGCACGTAGACTCCCGGCTCGATGGTGAATGCCACGTTGGCAGGCAAGTCGATATCCCGGGACACAGAGGGACAGTCATGCACATCCATTCCGAGATAGTGACTGACATGGTGAGGACAGAGTTGTTCGGCGGCTCGGATCATCTCCTTCCCGTCAGTGGAGCGGATGAGTCCAAGTTCTGAGAAGCTCGCGGCGAGAAGTTCATTCATTCTCCGAAAGAGAGCACTCAGACGGATCTTTTCCAGAGTGTGAGCATACGAGAGGAGCTCCTCGTGCACGAAGAGAAGCGCCTCGTAGAGAGATCTTTGGGCGTCAGTCCAGTGGCCAGAGATCGGGAAGCATCGGGTCACGTCGGACACGTATCCGTTCAAGTCGCATCCGGCATCCACAAGAACGCACTCACTCGGATCCAGATCCCGGTTCGCGTCGAGGTAATGAATGGTATTTGCACGGATTCCGCCGGCGATCACCGGAGGGTACGCCTGCATTTCGGACCCTCTTCTGCGTCCCTCGAACTCCAAAAGACCGCAGATTGCGTTCTCGTTGTGTAGGTTGCGAGCTTCCGAAATCATGGCCGACATTGTCTGGGCTCCCAGAGTGCACACGTCCCGCATCGAATCCATCTCGTTCTCTGACTTTACCACTCGGAGTTTCTCAATCTGAAAAAAAGAAAATTCCGAGTGAGGGAAAAGGGCATTTCGCTTACAAATTGGTTGAGTTCCCGAACCGAAGAAGATTTGATTTGGAGGAATCTAAGAAGCAGATCGTCGGAGGCGGAATCGAAGAAAACGGCGGTTCCCTTATCACAGATCTTCTCCAGAGTCGGCATCAGCCGATTCGTCGGCACTATTTCGGAGAACTTCGCGGTCTGCTCCCACTCTGACTCACTCGGAAGCGCTCCTTCCCACAGTTCGTCGTAGGCGGAACGACGATCGGCGAAGAGGATGCAGTTCTCGGAGGAGGAGGAGGTGCCCGACTGTACGAGGTAGTAGCAGTCGGAAGTTGTGATGCCGCTCATGTATCTGGGACTCAATCGTTTCCTCGTTCTCGCTAGAGCACGTACCTGAAATGGCTCTTCTGCCTGAATGCGTGCGGGACATCTGGAGCGATGAACGTTTTCCTCGCGCCTTTCATCACGACGACCACTTGCTTCTCGCCCGTTTTGACCTCCCTTTTCAGCAGTTTCAGCAAATTCGTTCTTCTCGACGCATATTCCTCGTTCGGAATTCGCGACGGCCACAGCGAACTCACGATCTTCCGACTGTTCCGAAGCATTCTGATTCAGTAAACTTATCTAGTTTCCTCTTTTCCTTGGGAAAGTATTTTCTCTGGGGCTCACCTTTTCCGGGATCAAACTCAAATGGAAAATGAATAATTTCAACGAATTTATGTCCAGAAATCAGAAAGATGGGAGAAAAAACAAGATCAACAATCATATAAACAAAAAAGGGATGTTTGAAACCTAAAATCTAAAAAATTCCCTATTATTTGAGCACTTTTTAATTACAATCGGTACGAGACTCCACCACTGACAATGCAGTTCTCTCCTGTGATGTACCTGAAACAAGCGTATACACAGCTTGTTTTCAGGCTAGAAACGAACCTGGCTTTGCTGGAAGCGAGAAATTCCACGTAGGAGGCGACGTCAGCGGGTCTCCCGAGCCTTCCCAACGGGATCATCGACTCGAGCTGCTCCTTGATCTTACGGGCTTCCTGTCCAGACGCGTTGTCCCACACAGCGCCCGTTCCGTCGCCCTCTACCATTCCGGACACGACACTGTTCACACGGACGCCCTTCTTCGCGGCACTCGACGCGACTGCCTTCGTCAGAGAGAGCACACTGTTCGAGGCGACAGAGAAGACACCCATATCGATGGAAGGAGTGAATCCGAAGCACGACGTCAAGAAAACAATGCTCCCGTTTCTTAATAAGGCATTAATACTCCATTATTTCGAGATTGGACTCACTGGGATTTCGAGAGTTCTGGAAGGGCCGCCTGTGCGATTCGGAACGGAGTCGTCAGTTTATCGGAGAAAACACGATCGAAATCCTCCCCCGAAGTTTCGATTATTTCGCCAAGCACTGTATTCTGTGGTGGCACGATGACTAGAGTATCGATACCGCCAAGTTTTTCGGCAACTTTCTGAATCAGTTCCTTCCGATGGGCCGCGTTCTGAGTATCCAAAGAGAATGCGGTCACGTCTCCTCCGACCTAAACCCCAACAATTTTTTTTTCTCTTTTCTCCCTCAAACCTTCTTGTTATCTTCTGCTACTTTCCCAACACTATTCGGACAATCTCCAGTCGCAGCAACCTGTATTTTCACGCTATTCTCCGATTCTCGAGTCTCCGTTCACCTTGTATCCGGCGAACGCAAGTCTTCGAACAACAGCTTTACCCAGTGTGGAAGTTGCGCCGATCACGAGAGCGCACGACATTCTGAAGCTGAAGCCCGCGCTCGTTGCGACTGATGATACACCTTGACATCAGGTACATTTATTTGGAAAGCCGTAGAAAATAAGGAACATGTGAAAATAAAACAGATCATTTTATTATTGGGAGCAAAGTCGCTGACTGAGAACATTTGAAACCGGTTAGTTTCCCCAGTTGTACTTATTATTCATGTTGCCATACTTTGCAAGATTGCCGCCATTGTGCTGGTACTGCGAGTGCTGGTTCTGTTGAGAAGCAGGCTTCGCAGCCATCTTGTCGTAGCTCTTTCGCTCGTCATCCTGGCCGTACATCTGACGACCGGCAGCGTTGCTTCCGACATTCGGCATCATGTTCATGAATGGGAACGCATGTGGAGCAGTTGGGTATGGTTGCTGCATGAACAAGGAAGAAAGGTTCGGCTGCTGCATGTAATTGGTGGACGGGAATCCTGGTGGTGGACCAACATTCGACGGCTGCTGCTGTGGCTGCTGATCCCTCGTGCTTTGAGATCCAAACTTGTTGAAGTCCATTAGTCCGTGCGTTTCGCGCTGTTGACCAGACTGAACTTGCTGAGAGGAAGCGGATTGAGAGATCGCGGCAGTCTGCGGGAGAATCGTTGACAAATTAGCCAAGTCGACGCCCATGCCGTACTGCATGAGAGCGGCATACTGTTCATCTCGCGGCATTGGGTTGTACATGTTGTACATGGAGTTCATGTAAGGTCCGTACGGTGTCAACTGTGGAGTGAACAGCATGTGCTGCGGATGCTGAGGATGTCCCGGCTGTTGCGGTTGAGCAGGCGGAGTCTGTTGTTGTTGCTGAGTCTGCTGAGATTGCTGTTGTTGCGACGGTTGCTGCGTCGATTGCTGCAATGGAAGCTGTCCAGGATTGCTGAATTGCGCTTTGTTCGAAGCCAAGCGGTCAGTCGGAGGGTACGAGGCAGAAGAAGTGTCGTAAGACAGTCCTCTATTTTGAGTGTATCCCAAAGGAGGTGACGCCGTTTTCAAACCGTAATCGGCAGTTGCATTGATACGTTCCGGCTTAAGATAGTCGCGTTTAATGAAGTTTTTGCTTAAATTTTCTTACCTCGGCTGGTTTCGACATCATACGAGGAGAGTTGAAGATATTTTCGCTTGTGTTGGTTGAGATCGAGGCACCGGAGGTTTCAGCGGAAGGAATCTGAGGACTTGGAGGAGCCTCGACAAATCCGAACGAATAGTCATGGACGTTTGTCGGCGCAGTGCCAACAAACTCAACTCCAGGATCGGGAATGGATTGCGTTGGAATGTTTGATGGGATCGGAGAGAGCCCCAATCCAGGGGCGTCGTGCAATCCAATTCCGAGATCCGTCTTGAGCTGAGTCGTCCAAGCTTGGTTTGTTTGTTCTGGTGAGCTTTGTACATTATCTTCGTTGTAAGTTGACATATTCGGGATTTGCTCCTCGGCCAAAGCTGAAGAATCGCTCGGGAAGAAACTATCCTCCTTTTCCTGCTGGTGGGACGACTCTGCCTCCAAATAAGTTGGTTGAGTCGGTTCCTCTTGAACTGGAGCGGCAGGAGGTGCCGGAGACAAACTCCGCCGTGGTGGAGCAGGGGGCTGAGGATTTTGCAACTGTTGCTTTCGGAGCTCTTCTTTGCGATGAGCCGCAGCAGCAACAGCAGCGAAAGAGATCGGTGCCGGAGCAGAAGATGTAGGTACAGTGGCAGTTACAGATTCTTCAACAGGTGGCTGAACTTCAGTGACAGTGGTGTCGACCTTGGTCAGATTCTGTAAAACGAGTGAGTTAGAGAAAGCGTAACTTTTATCACTGCCCACCTCATCAAGATCATTGGAAAAGGCGTCCGGTTCAATGAGAGAGGACGGAGCGACAGCTCGCGAATACCCTCCTCTGCCACCGCCTCGTCCACCGCGTCCGACATATGGTCTTTCGAATCCACCTCGGTTGAACCGAGGGGCACCTCCAAAATCTTTTCCTTGGTCCCGATCGCGGTTCTCTCGTGGTTCACGATAATCGCGATTGTCTCGGTTCTCACGTCCCTCGCGCGGAGCTCCGTTGGATCGTCCACGGCCTCCTCGGTCAGAAAAACCACCACCCCCACCTAAAAAGTTGTGATGTGAAAATAGCATTTACTCTTTTTGCTGACCTCTGCCTCTAGCAACAAAACCTCTGTTGTTGTAACTGGCGTCATCTTGCTTCTTCTTCTCTTTCTTTCCTCCCTTTTGCTCGGTCCACGAATCAAGTTTATCTCCACTCTCCAGAATATGGTCGATAGCGCTATGGAGATTGTTTTCAGAATCCAAAAGGGCTATTTCGGCCTGTGCTTGTGTACATCCGGTAGTCTCGATAATCTATAATAGAAAAACGTGCAAATAAATATCTCCGAGAAGAGGAATTAATCAGTCGGATGAGTGAACATCTGTCCGCCTTACCAGCATGCACGAACACCTGCCACTATTATATAGCTCCGCATACAAGGGTTCCCATCTGATCATGTTGGTGGAATACTAATATATACTCTCAACTAGGAATGTCTCGTAACTTTTTGTATTTACACTGAAAGCGGACACCGAACATAGTCCAAAACAACATCACGTGCCGTTTCACATTCGGAAACCATTGATCACCTTCAGATAATTACATATTCGGAGATCAGCTAACTTCCATCTCAGAGCGTTTTAGTTACTACTACGGGAGAAGGAGTGCAATTAACTTCTTACCGTTTTAATCATCAACTGCATGTCCTCTTCATTGCCGGAATTTCCTTCCAATGAGAGCTTTGCAAGTCGCGCTTGATCGCTGTTAGCTTTTTTGTCGCCTTTAATACCCATTCTGAAAAAATCGATATGAACAGGAAAGCGAAGGAACAGACGCAAAATATGGAGATGATTTTTAAAAATTGCCCGGCGGACAAAAAAAACCAGTATTTAATGATGATTATCACCATTTCGGAAGATTCGGGAACTTTCCCAGGTAATCAAAACTTTTGGCGCCGACAGATCGAAACGCTGCTGGTTTTTTTCTTCTCGCGAACGGCTCGATGTCTAGAATCACGTTCAAATCGGCGTTTTTCCCGCAGTTGAATTGAGCGGGCGACCGCTTCGCACGTCCGCGACGCCGACCGCATGCCTACGCTGCTGGTCTCGCAACGAACAAAAGTACGGTAACAGTCGCTTCTTGCGTGTGTAATTGCCTCCGCCCCGTCTGCGGCCTCCTCGCAAGGCCTCGTCTGGTGTCTTCAGCAGTCTCGTTGCCGTTGCTCGCGGGGAGCGTCAGCATAAGCGCATCGTCTGGGATCTCATTCGAATCGGAATAGCGGAAACATGCTAATTGAAAGCACATAAATCTATATTTATGAACATGTCAAGAAGAATGCTGGGAAAAATGTGTAGAATTCATTTTTACTGGACATCCTGGGTTGCAAGAGCCCCTCTTTTTACTGTCTTGCCTCCTTGCGCGCGATCTCATTTGAGACATGGAATGGGAGGAGGCGCAGAGAAACAACGACAGATAGTCGTTGGATGAGCCACAGAAGAAAATTACCTACCGTGCGCAGTGCAGTGTCTCACTACCGGTAGATTGAGCACATGTCTTTCTTTTTTAAATCTTTTCTTGTTGCTTTCAAATAATCTCACTCATTTTTGTTTGTGCAGAGATGAGTCTTCCGCGGTTTCGTCTCGTACAAGGAAAAGCTATCGGAGAAAGATCGACTCCGACTAATCCTGCCGGGTTCAACACTTCTGAATCGGCTCCACAACCTCCTCAACAGCTCCAAACTGTTCCGAAACAAGAGCCGTTAGATATGAGTGGATATCCGTCGATCGATGCCCATCAGATGAAGAGAGAACCTTCTCCGATTGTCAACATCAAAATTGAAGATCCCACAAGTCCCCCACAAATGATGGGTGGTACTCCTCGTAATTATCAATTTGAGAATGTAATTCGATGTTTTTTTTTAGAACCTCCACACCAAATGCAGCAGAGACCGCAGCATCCTATGCAGCAGCAGCAAATTCCTCAAATGCAACAGGCCATCCCTTCGCAAATGCAGTATCAAATGGGAGCAGGTTCGGTCACATCGGAAGACAAGAATGTGATCAAGTGCGTCCGATTCCTCAAGACGCTCATAAACCTTTCGAACAATGACGATCCTGAACAGCCAGATAAGGCGGTCCGAGTAAAGCAGTTGATACAGGGCGTGATCTACATGGAGACGACTGCGGAAGACTTCACTAGAAACTTGCAGCAGGTTCTGAAGTCTCAAGCGCAACCGCACTTGCTTCCGTTCTTGCAAAATACCCTTCCTGCGCTGAGGGACGCAGTTAGGAAAGGTTTGAGAATGGCTTCACTATCATCTTCTCTCATCGTGATTTTTAAGGTGAAGCGTCAGTGGAAGGAGTCGCACCTCCTCCGGGATACGTATTCAACAACGGTCGCGCTCCAATGCCGCCTACTTCGCATCCATCTCAGCAGCATCCCTCCCAACAAATTATCTCTCGCCTAAATGCCGAGCCGCAATTGCCGCCACGTGGAATGATGCAGCAACGGATTCCACCGCAACAAATACCAATGAATCAGAGACCTTCAATCCCTGGACCATTGCAAATGCAACAGATTCCGATGCACATGCACCAGCAGATGCCTCTTCAACAGCAGCATCCACAACAGCAGCATCCACAACAGCAGCATCCACAACAGCAGAATTCACAACAGCAGCATCCGCAGCAGCAGCATCCACAACAGCATCCACAGCCGCCACATCAACCACATCCACAGCAAACTTCCCAAATGCCACCACAGCAACCTCCTCAGCAACAACATCTTCAGATGCCTCTTCAAGGACCACCGTCTCATCAGAACGATTCCAAAATGGAAGTGGACGAAACGCCACAGACACGTCAGTATTCAGAAGGATCTTTGAAGTCATCGATTCTGAGGCCTGAGGAAATCCTGAATCGGATCACGAAAAGAATGATGTCGTCGTGCTCTGTGGAAGAGGAGGCGCTGGTGGCGATCGCCGATGCATGTGAATCTCAACTGCGTGAGATCCTCGTTCAGATGGCTGGTATCGCAGAACATCGCGTCGAATCAATGAGGTATTTCGTTGTTCTTAATCCCACCATCTTTCAAGCCGTTTTCAGAGTCCCCGAAAACTACGTGGCTGTAGATGATGTGAAACGACAGTTGCGTTTCTTAGAAGACGTGGATCGGCAGGAAGAAGAGCTGAGAGAAAGTAGAGAGAAAGAGTCGCTGATTCGAATGAGCAAAAACAAAAATAGCGGCAAAGAAACAATAGAGAAGGCTAAAGAAATGCAGCGGCAAGATGCGGAAGCGAAGAGAAACCGAGATGCAAACGCTGCCGCTATAGCTGCTCTTTCGAGCAATCGGACAGTCAAGAACAAGTGAGTCGGTTCCTTTCCCGCCAATTTCTACATTTTCGCTTAGATGGGAAGGAGCCGCTCCGTCGACATCTGCCCCTCGTCCTCGAACCGTCCGGATAACCACGCGGGACGCCCACCTACTTATCAACAATGATCATAGATTCAACGGAACATTCCTCCGCGAGAAACTGTCATACGGGGGACCGGCGACTGACACAACAATCTGAAAATATCTTCTGAGATACCTCGTTAAGTTCAAGTCTTTCATTGTGATTCATTTTATTAATATTTATACAGCCTGTGGATACAAAAAGTAATTTTTCAACTTTAAAAAAATATTATTTATTAGAAAGCTTACACAAAAATATACATCAAGAAAACCGCCACCGGAGAAGATAGAACCTGATCGCATTATGAAAATCGGCTTCCGGATAAAATACATGAACTCGTGGCGGTTTCACCGCGGAAAGAGTGAATAGGTTACTCGTTGTAAATCAGTTAGGAGGAGTTGGTTTGTGCATTCTGGAGATGTAGGCCTTCAGAGAGTTAGGAACCGGTAGGTTCTGGACACATTTCTGTGACTTTTCGTATGCCTTCTGCATGGAAAGGTTTCGTTTCGAACGTAGATCACGGCGTTTCTGAAAGTTGGATGCAGTTTCAAAACGAAGGCGGAGCTTACATTCTGGGTGGCAAGTCGCATGCTTTCTCGGACGACCTGTGATGGTCTCTCAGAAGCCCCTTGCCGTATTCGACTTCGCTGATTCAATCTTCCGATTTCGGCTGCCTCAACCACGGAGTTGGGATCGTTTTGGGTGCGGGGCATGTCTCCCATTCTTTCTAGTGTGCGCGAAGAAGGGTGTGTGTCGGGTGAGCTGCCTCGGTAGCTGATCTGGACGTAAGCTCGGGCAGAGGGAGCGGCCCGATTGCTCAGAAGCGGATTGTATCCAGATACGATCATCTCAGAACCTGCAGGTATCCTGGTTCCCGGGATGAATTCTTGTGGCGGAAACACTGGACGACGTTCGAGGGGAGGTAGGTAGTCCCATGGGTTGCGAGCAGTTCGTGTCACTGAATGCGAGCTGGCAACCGGTGGAGGAGATTGCACTGACGGATGTGGTGAGGCAGTCTCAGCCGGGGTCAGACTGTCTTCCGACTCTTCCGCTCCTTCCGCAGCTTGCGCGGTTTCCTCTTCGTCATTCGAGTCCTGATTCTCAGAGAGCCACCTGGACAGCCGCCTCTCCTCTTCTAACTCATCCTCTCCACTTTCTATCGCCTCGTCTTCCGACAAATCTCCCGGAGCTCGCCGATCCGAATCCTGAAACACGAAATGAGCACTTCTCGAAGGTTTATCTTACCGATCTGGCTTGGGAGACGATGGGCATGTGAAGGGGATCGTCCACGGGAACCCCTCTTCTCTGTTGCCACTGGCGAATTCTACGCATCTGAAGCTCCCGTTCGCGCCGTGCCAATCCGTTGTCCGCCTCGACAACCTGTTCGTCGTCATCGTTCCCCGCTGGATGCATTTGGATGTCTATGACTGGTCCCACCGGTTCGCCGCTATCAGTAATCAGCATGGAGCGTTCTTCACTTGGCTGATTGTTCTCTGACGCAGTGTTCCCGGTGCCATCCTGAACGTCGTTCGGCTGAGACGTCAACATTGCGTGGAGCTGTTCGTCGAATACGGCTTCAGTGAACGCGCCTGGAGTCAGACGTCGGATTTCCCTCCGGTTCACACTTCCTTTCCGAACTAAGCATGACATAGCGACGAGTTGCAAGGCCGGAGTGTAGAATTCCTTTCGAATATGCCGACAGACAGCCTCACGAGCCAGTTCACTCAAGGAGGGAACACTGAAAAAACAGATAGCTGTGAGGCAAGAAGCGGTCGAGAACTGACGTGTCGAAGACGGTGACCGGTGGCTGCGGAACGAATGGATCTATTTCAATCGCCAACGAGAAGCTCATGCTGTCGAGAATATGGCGAACGCAAGTGTCCTCTCCGGTCCGAACGTACCGACACAGCTGAAAACAAGACACTGAGCTCGGATTCGCATACTACAACTCACGTGTCCATTGCATGGTGCCACAAGAACTCCGCCCACTTTGAGCATCCGAACGATTCTCGAAAGAACACGCCGTCCGGCTGTCCGATACGGAATTAGGAAACTGAGAAAAATGCGGTCGTACATGTTGGCATGTGCCTCGAGAAATTGCTCGTTATAGACGTTCGCCACTGCGAACTGCGGACGAGCCCATCCGATTGAGTTCGCCATCGGGGTATCCATCCATTCTTCGATCCGCTTCTCGGCATACTGGATGAGGTTCGGATAGACTTCGATTCCGTGATTGACACCGGTGCCGCCTGTTAAGAATGCCACTTGATGCTGGAGCTCGACTAATGACCCACCAAGAAGACATCCAATCACTGTGCTGAAGTATCCGGTTCCGGATCCGATGTTCAGAAAAGAGTGTCCCTTTTCGATCTCCAGTTCGGTGGCCACAGTGACGTAGACACCAGGGGCGGAGAGGTGAAGCGGTCCTGGATGAAGAACTCCGCCTTTCTCCGTGATGAGGCGTATCGGAATTTCCGAATAGGCATTCTCCTGTTGGATGGGTGGCAGAAAAGAGGCTCGATCGACAAATCGGAAGGCGCGCTCGACGTTCCGAGTGAGCACGCGACGGCGCTCGACGAACTGGTCTATCAATTGATCGTTGGTTCGGCTGCTCGCGTTACCCATTTCCTGCTGAAAAATTGCCAGAAACTTCTGGGAAAAAAGAGAAGAATTAGATGAAAAAGAGTGAGGGCCAAGGGGAATTAGAAGAGAAGGTATCGGGGTGACTGTGAATTGAGAAGACAAATCGTGATGAAGGAGTGAATTCGAAAAAAGAGAATGCGCGGGGGAACAAGGACGAGGCGCGAGACGGAGAGAGAGAGAGAACGAGTGGGGGGCAGTGCCCGCGATGACCGAGAGTAGAGAGTGGGAGGAGGGAGGAGACGGAGGACGAGAGAGACGCGACGGAAAGTCCGCGTACGCAGACAAACCAAAGATACGGTAGATGACGACGAAATGGATTCTGAAGTCAAAAGTCGAATCGATAGAAGAAGAGAGCGAGCGAGCTGCCTCGGTAACATCATATCAGCGAGTACGACGTGAGACAGCTGAATACACAACACATGACGTGTGCCTGAAACTCGCTCCCACTCCTCTTCCCGTTTTGAGAGCAGATGCTTCCGAAACGTCTCGCGCCTCTGTCAGTTCATTTGCATCTCTGGCCTCCTTATTGAATAGCCGATGAGTGTTTTTACGCGAGAAGAGACGAAGCAGGCAGCATTCTTTCTCTTTCCCCCAAACTCATTCTCTCTTTTCGTCACACAGACCTACTTTCCGGGAAACAACTTCTTCCTCTTTGTTCCCGTTTCTTCCTGGTAGATTATACAAGCACACTTTAGCGCACAACAAGATTCTTATCAATGTTTCAAGTGTGAAACGCAGCGAATTCCAAAATTCCGAAATTCCGTTGTTCTGATCGCTTTGGTTTGAAATGCCTTCTTTTACTGATAAGAGTCGAACCACATCAACAGCTTCGTTGTAACAATCCCGCAGTTTGGCGGAAAAGAACAGTGTCTTCATCCTTCCATTCCATTTCAGTCTTTTCTCTCCTCCCATCATCTTATTAGCTTTTCGGGTCGGAAAGCAAAAACGCGTCGTTTTCGCTTTCCACACCCCATTTCCAATCCGTCTTCTTCTTCTTGCGCCCTTCGATGCCTATCTCGCTCCGCTCCCGAATGAATGAATGAATCCGCGAGCGCAGACGACAGCGTCGCGCCGGTGTCCAGGTAGGCGGAGCCTCGATTCTCTCCCCCTTCTGATGCCACTCGCTCCATCTCATCCGAGTCGCGGCCCGCTTCCCCTCTCTCTTTCTCTCGCTGCTTGTTGTGTTGTTTCGAAACGAATGCTGCTGCTGCTGCTGCTGCGGCGGCGAGCGTCTCCGTCTCGTCGTCTCGTCCCTCCGCGCACTCCGCACTTTCTCGTTTCTTGGATCAATGCCAACACACACTCGCCCCGCGTCCCCCCCATGTTTCATCATTCGCCGCGCCGCCGAGACGAAGAAAAAGATGAAGCCTGCCGCAGTTTGCAGTTCGCTCACTCATTATTTGCACATATTGTAAAAATAACAAATTCTCAGAGTCTCTCTGGTATCGACTCATTCCGCCAACCGGTTCCCCCGCTCCATCACTATCATATTTCGATGGCGGCAGGCGGCCACCCTCAATTTCATCTGTCACTGCTCTCTTTCTCTTTTTCTCTCTTCCCATCATCAATCAACCAGTTCTTTTTCGATTCTTTCTGACTCATTGTTTGTTGTTTTCAGGATAGTCGTACTACTAGATGGTCAATCGGTGCTAGACCGCCCTTTTTCCGTTCACACACCACGTCAGCAATGTACCCGGACGGATTAACCGAAAATGAAAAGATCAAGGTGAAGGAGCTGTGCGCGATGGTGAACATTTCCGACGAAGACGCCGTCAAACTCTTGAAAGGTGCGTTTTTAAAGTCATGAGTAATAAATGTCAAAAAGTTAGTTGTCGCTGAAAAAGCTGCAAAGTTTGTACAAATTCTATAACATTTTTCGCCCGAAACCCCATAAATCAACTGCAGAGAACGACTGGGACATTGCGATTTCATCGCGGCGCGTCTCGAAACAAGAGGATAGATCACTAGTTCCCGGTACTTCTAGAGGTATTCTTGCACTTTCTCTTGAGAATAATTGGAAATTGCAAATTTTGCAGAAGAGATCGATTTAGACCGGCTTTCGAGTCGTTTGCGAGTGCACGGATTAGCTTTTTATCTGCCGGACTTTGGCGGCTTCCCCAATGAATTCCGCTCGTTCCTAGAGAAGGATCTGATTGAGACGCAGACGCAGAAGCGGCTGGAAGCTTCGAGACATTTGAACTGGTGGCACCAGTTCGGACAGAAACTGTACCCGCTCTCGACTACCGGAGACGGGAACTGCCTGTTGCATGCTGCGTCGCTCGGTAAGTGCCTCTCTCTCGTTTGTCTTTTTGTTTCCTCGTCTATTTTTCCAACTTCCAGGCATGTGGGGGGTCCATGACCGGCAGCTGTCTCTTCGTGAAACACTGTACGAACTGCTGACAAACGGAGCGCGAAAGGAGGCGATTCGAAGAAGATGGAAATGGGTCGAGCATCATTACATGCAGAGTAATGGACTCGCGCTCGAGTTGTCGGAAGCTGAATGGCAGCTTGAATGGGACGTCGTCCTCGGGCTCTCGTCGCCGCTTCCCCGGAAGCAGGAAGACAACGGATCAAACTCGACTGATCAGATCTACGAGAGTCTCGAGGCGATCCACGTGTTTGCGCTGGCACATGTTCTCAAAAGACCGATTGTGGTCGTTTCCGATACGGTAAGCTGTTCCGAAAGTATTTTAAAAGGTTTTAAAAGTACACTTGAAGAGTACAGATCGAACATGATTTCATAACCAAATAGAACTTTCTCGGCCTAATTGGTCTCATAACTGTCAGATCGTCAGAAATGATGAAGCTTCCAGATACTTCGGAACGCGAAAGGGGAAGAACTGTCTCCAGTGGCTTTCGGGGGAGTCTATCTTCCTCTCGAGTGTCCGCCCTCCCAATGCCATCGGTCTCCTCTCGTTCTCTGTTACGACTCCGCTCATTTCTCACCTCTTGTTCTTATGAGAACTGAAACGAACAACAAACGTGAGAAATTGCGCTCCGATCCTCTGATCTCGCATGCATATCCTTCAGAAATCATTCCGATCATAGATGTGAACCGGAATCTGCTTCCCGTCCATTTCGCTGTCGATCCGGGAGAGGACTTCGATTGGGTGCGCGCGGAAACGGACAAAGAGTTCGTGATGTCGAAAATGGAGATGTCGCAAACGGAAAAACTCGCTCTCATCAGCCAATACATGGATATCATCCGACTTGACGTTCGGAGAGGATCCATCAGAAGCACTCGGAGAGTCCGAAGTGCTCATGCTCAGCTTGCAGAACCACGTGCACCGAGAGATTCAAGTGTTCACTCTGGAGACGAACAACAGAATCAGCCACCGAACAGTGCGAAAGGGATGACCCTCGCTTCTTCGGGAATCGGCAGCGGGAGACACGAAAAGTGGCGAATCATCAACGAGATCCGGACACACGTGCTCCGCACCCTTCGTATCTCCTCCGCCAACAAAGCGAAAGAGAAGCTGATTGGAACCGACGACTGCATTGCGAGAATGAACTCGACGTGCGTGCTCGCGTCGGAGCTCCTGCCCACACATCATCAATACATGGACAAGATAATCAACGAGTATATGAAAAGTGCGAAGCAGAGGTTCCAGCAGAACCAGAGGACAACAGCCGACTGCCGCAAGCGGATCAGTCGATCCTTCAGTGCCTCCTCTCTGATGCTCACCTGCATAGGATGCGATTCCGAGTTCAAACCGGCTTCCCAAGTGACCAATATCATGTGCGATCAGTGTTTCGCATGGCAGAAAATGAGCGTGCTCACATCGAATCACGAGTTCATGAACCCTCCGTGCAAGAGTTCGACTCTTCCGTCGTTTGGAAACGAGAAGGAGAACATTGTGGAGGTGCTGAATGTAGTTCCGAAAGACGGTGTGAAAACACTCACCAGGTGAGTATCGATTCATCTCGATGGGGGACGTCTTCTGACTTCAGATGTGTTTCAGCATGCGAGCAGTAGAGGACGAGAACGGAATAGTTCACTACTATGTGGATGACGAAGTCTCCTCCGACGCTTCTTCTTGATTCATCGTTTTATCCCTCTTCCTCTAGCCTTACCCATCCTTCTTACTCAATTTTATTTACTAGAATCTCTCTTTTCTTCTCGTTTCCCCTCCTTTTCTTTCTAACTTCCCCTCTCTTCCCCATCTTTTTTATTGTTTTTGTTGCTTTGTGTGTGTGTGTTTTCTATCCGCCGACGGGCTTTCCTTCATCTCCTCTAGCACACCTTTCCTTCTAGCCTTCTTACCTAACCGTTCCGTTTCTGGGTATTTGCTCTTCGTTTGCACCTTCTTCCCGGCTTCCTTCCGTCTCTATCGATTCTTCCAATCGCATCTGGGCATATTTCGAGCTTCCTCTGTGATTCCCCGCACTCCCCAATATTTTCTTTTCCCGACGCCACTAGCTAAGTGTCTTCTCCTCTTCTCCGTTTCAGCCAACAACATGTTTTAACCGTTTTTCCATCTGCTTCAAAATCTCTCGGTTCAATTAAATAAAAACAAAGATTATTAGTTTATAGTTTATCATTGATAAAGTGAGAGATCAAATTGCCGGCCGAGTCGAGCACTTGCAACGTGTCGTTCGAAAGCGAACAGATCGATTGGCACTCGATTTGCTCGTCGACGACAACGGATCGAGTGTTGCAAGACCAGAGAAAGAGACGGTGAAGATCGGAGAACACGAAAAAGTGGCCGCATCTGGAAGAGAGACACGTGAATCGGGCGGCGCAAGATGCTCAGAACGAACCGAACGGCCAGGGAAGCGACGAACGGAATCTGATCGACGAGCCCTTCGGAAGTGAAAACGGCGGCGTTCGAGGAGTGATAGACGACGGCGAAGAAGGGCGAATCGAAGAGAACCGACGAGACGGACGAGGCGAACGACTGCGACAGCGGCTTCAGGTCGAGCGTCGGCAAACTGCACACGAACAGACCGCCCGTCTCGGTCGCCACGCAGCACTCGTCGCCACTTCTGCAAAACGAGCGGTGGACTAGGAACTGACCGATCGCCTAGTCCCTCCTGGTTCCACCTACACTTGTAAACTGACGATGGCGACCGGCTTGTTGGAGGTGGAGGATCGGCGAATCTTGCGCGGCAGATCGGACACGGTGAGCCGGAAGCCGCCCGTCTTCTCGAGCCCCGAGCTGCCGACCTGCCACAGAGCCACGTTGCCGTCGTCGCAGCCGCTGAGCAGTCCGTGCCGGCTCATTTCGAGACACGTGACTGCTCCCTCGCAGACCTTCTGCTCGAAAACCTTCTTTTCTTTCGTGCACAAAGAGATTGTGCCCGAAATTTCGCCGAGCAGAAACTGAGTGGATGTAAAAAAGACGGCGGAGACGGCGCAAACGGGAAGAGGAAGCGAAGATGTCTGAAAGGAAAAGCCGAGATAAGAGGGGGAGCAAGATGTATTACGGTGGCCGAGGAGCAGACGAGAGCTCTCGCCTGATGCGAGCAAAACGTCTCGTGACTCGCTCCTCCGAACAGAATCAACGTTTTGCGCGACGAGTTCGACACCATCGCGATGATGTGCTCGTTTCGAGTCTGCAACCAATGTTTCTCTTTGCCTTTTTCTGAAATCTGACCTCCACATGGTACTTCTGAACAGTTTCCAACGCGACTTTGTCGAATCTGTGGAACTCGAGAAGGCGGTCGTAGTTCACTTTCGATGTGTCGCGAATAAAGTCGTAAAGGAGTTCCAGAACCTGGAAACATCCATGTAATCGGAGAGATAATGTCTGTGACCGAGAGTAGGTGCCCATCGTTTTCTAGTCCCTTCCTCACCTCCTTGCTGATTCGAACCTCTTTCTTCTCGGCCTCGCCACGCTCGATGGCGTCCGTCTGAACTTCTTTATGTTGCTGGAAGTTCGCCGTGCTCTCCGCGTCTTTTCTCGTCGTCTCAAGTGTCTGCGTCTCGGTCGTCGCGAACACTATCTCGTTCCGATTTCTGACTGGCCTCTTCCAGGTGAACTGATGTAGGGTGACGTCTTCCATTGGAAACTGGAAGGATGAAAAATGGAGAGTAGGCACGCAATTATCTCGAGAAAGAGAGGAAGAAGAAGAGGGATAGGGAGAGAGTTTGAACGAGGTTGTCATGGAGACAGAGTGCCGCGAACCGAGAGACGCAGAGAAAAGAGAGAGAGAGAGAGAGAGAGAGAGAGAGAGAGAGAGAGAGAGAGAGGGAGGGAGGCAGTTTGAATTTCAATTTCCCGGGGGGAGGGAGGTCGAGAGACGATCAGAGTTCGCGTGTCTACACTTTCCCTACGTAGCTATTAGTGTATTGGGATTCTATAAAACTGAAAGGGAGCCGGGGCGTCAA
This sequence comes from Caenorhabditis sulstoni, assembly GCA_963966605.1. Taxonomy (NCBI): domain Eukaryota; kingdom Metazoa; phylum Nematoda; class Chromadorea; order Rhabditida; family Rhabditidae; genus Caenorhabditis; species Caenorhabditis sulstoni. The sequence continues at coordinate 5,418,949 of OZ016475.1, forward strand.
CCACATCACCACCCCTTATCGAGAGCCTTCTCTCACTTCCGGAAACTCTATGCTCTTCGCGGCAATCGGCTCAAAAGACGAGTCTACAGTATCCGAATCGAGAGTCGCGTGCCTTGTTTTCCACTCTCCAACTTGTTTTTCGCATTCCAACCGGCATCCTCCTCCTCCGTGTCCCTCGTGTTCCTTTTTCCGTCTCATTTGAATAACCCTCGCCTCTCGCCGCAAATTGGAACAAGAAGCGGCGAGCGAAGAGCCGCCGGTAGTTTTTTTCCGAAACGAGAGGTCACCGCCGCTTGCCGGCGATCATCAATTCACATAAATTATGGCCGTGTCGGGAGGCGACACCCTCTCTCGCTCCACGTAATTCCCGCTTTGCATTTCAATATTTGTGCGGCTCGACCCGCTTATTCCATTGTTTCGCGTTTGCAGAAGACGTCGCATGAGTGTCTCTTCGACGCCGTCTAGCCCGTCCGTCTCGACGTCTTCTTCTTCTTCCTCGTCGGCAGCAGCCAACATCTCCTTCTGCTACACGTGGACGACGAAGGTATTCTGATTCAGAAGAAGAAGACGCATGTGAAGACGTCCGATCTTCAGTTGAAAACGAGAAAGACTGCCGATGGGGACACGACGATTCTCTCGATTTCGCCAAAGTTCGCAACTGTCCACCAACTCATCTCTTTTCAGTGGAACATCAGAATCCACGCCACTTCGGAAATGGTGAGTGAGCGGAGGGACTAGAAAACGCCAAGAGTCGGTCTCCAGTCTCTTCTCTACTTTTCTTCAATTCAAATGCTCTTCTGCAGAATGACGACGACGAGGACGTGGATTATGTAGCAGTTGACCTCTATTTCGTGGACGGACCCGTGAACGAAGTGAACGTGATGGCCGAGGTGGGGGCTCTCGAGAAGACGTCGACGGCCACCATCGGAAGCATTCCGGCCGGACTTCGCGAGGCGAAGACGATCAAGATGCAGAAGGGCGTCGGCTGCGAGATCACCGACGCGGACCGCGAGTGCGTGTCCAAGTACCTGAAGGAGAACGTGGACAACGTCATCAAGATCTCGATCATCATCAACATGGAGTCGCGTCTCTTCGAGCCGTTCACCTACCTCGACGCAGTGTCCCCGACGCCGAGAGCCTCGTTCCTGACGGCGAATTACAATGCGAGAGTGAACAGTAAAGTGTGGAAGAGACGGTCGCGAAAGAGGAACGGAAGAGTGGAGCGGCGAGTTCTGAGCGACAAGGAGAAGACGGACTACGAGAAGAAAGTGCAGATGATCCTGGACGAGGAGCGCGAGCGGATCACCGAAAGACGCGAGCTGAAGGTGAAGGAGGAGGACTCGAGCTCCCGCAGAGCGTCGCTCATCTCGCAGTTCAGGGAGAACCAGCACGAGTCGGCACTCGACGATCACATGTTCAAGAGGGTAAGAAGTGTGGGGAAGGGTTCTCTCGAGACGTTCGGTTCAGATTCTCGTGAGCTGCTGCGAGTCTTGCGAGCAACGGAGGCTCTCGTTCATGTACGACAGTCGGACGGAGGACGACTCGGAAGCGGAAGAAGAGGACGAAGGATCGGAGGAGGAGGACGACGAAGAGCCGCACTTCGAGTGCGACAAGAGTGACAAGGAGCACGTGCACGATGTGAGGCCAAAGCGAAACGGCCGACTGACTTCTGAATTCAGATGCTCGCCAACTTGTACTTCAACAAAGTGGTCCTTCCGCAAATGGAATACGTCGAAGACTTTGTCGATTTCCTGATTGATGCGGAGCTGAACGACCTGCCGGTGCTGAAGAGAGCTTGTGAGAGATACTTGTGCAGTGAACTGAATACGGTTGGTCCCGCCCACTTGGCAGAGTGCCAACTCGACGCTTTATTGTCCAGAAGAAAGACATCACAACGTGCCTCCTTCTGGATCTGCTCTTCAACTCCATCGTCTTCAATCTTCCCGTCATGAAATCGATGACTCTGACCGAACTGGCCAACAGAACCCACGAGTTCGTGGATCCAAACTCGCTTCTGGAGCAAGACGAATTCAAGTGAGTCTCCCGATTCCCTGCTGCTCTAGAGATAATTATTCAGAAGTCTGGACAAGAGAATGCGGAATCTCGCGGACAGAAATCTGGTGGAACTCGTCGAGCAGTGCATCACGTTCCGAGACCAAAAAGCGAGAGTTCGCGTACTGCCGACGGCCGACTCCTTCGAGAATCCGTTCGATTTATCCCTTGCTAACTAGTCAATCCCTTTCCCTTTTCCGCCTCTTCTCACTTCCCGTTGAATGAAATATTTTCGTTTTCTTCGCACTTTTTGGCGCGCATTTATCAAATAAGAAGTGCAACGGAGCACGACCACACGGGAAGTAGTTTCTCAATCTCATTTGCAAGTGCTCATGAGCTTACGCTCAGCAGCCTTTTCCCCTTTGCTTTACCCATAATATATTTGAAAAAGTTCGTATCATATAGTGAAAGTTTCTCATTTTCATCCGTTTCGCCGTCGTTTCATTTCGATATGAGCACACACAAACACGACGGAGGGCAGCTTCTTCTAATTACGGGAGAAGCGAAGAAGGACGATTCGCTTGGCACGGAGCCAATCCAAGTAATGAGCAAATGGAAGGGAGGCCTTCCATTGTTCGTCCATTTCGATGCCTTTTGATTTCATTTCCTGCCGGTCTCCTTCTATTCACACATGTTTCCGAATGGAAATTCTCAATCATTTCGTACTGCTCCATTCCGAAACGCAAAAGGGTATTTCTTCCGAATCATCATTGAGGGCCCAAAAATTATCTGAAAGGTTTTCCGTAATAATAATATTTAATTTTATAATGTTGTTGCAAACACTAAATCCTTCTGTATCAGTGTTTAAAGGCGCGTGACTGAATGTTTCCGCTTGGGTCTCGGCACGATGAGCAATTCAAAGAGGGGGAAATTAATTTATTTTTTGTTTTTTCGCATGCGACCTCTTTTACCCAGCGTTTCCCTAACTATTTAACTCCCGAAACGAGTTGAAAACAAACAAAGTCCGCCGCTTCATTAGCGGGTGCCCGTTCCCAACTAATCTTCCATCAATCATTGATAAGGAAGAGGCCATCTGGAAGCAGTTGGCAGCCACCCGAAATACTCGACAAGAAGCAGAAGAAGAAGAAGAGGAATATGGCGCCTCCCGCTCACAACATATGCTCTGGACCGCCAAATTTCTCAAGAGGATCCCTTCGCGCCGAAAAATCTGCTCGTCGTCAGCTCATCTGGGTTGTGTTCAAAAACACGCCGCCGCCGACGACTTCATTCATATCCAGAATGTATTCACTGAAAAGAAAAAAGTATCTCCTCTCACTTTGTCAACCCGCTTTGTTGTGTGTTTTTTCGCCCCTCTTCCGAAAAGTTAGTTACCTACGGACGCCTTTTGTCCTCGTCTTCCCATTCAACAACAGTCCGACTCTGTTATCTCCTTTCTTCTCCTAGCAGCTACTGTATTGTTGGAGAGAAAAGTGCGTTTTTGTTTCGCTTCGTTGTCGGGCGAATCTCGTTGATCGGAATAATTGAAAGTGTTTACGGGTAGCCTTGACTCTCTTTGTCCACTGTAATTAGCAAGCAAAACGCCGGCCCGGACACTCACTTTCCCTGCTTTTTTCCTATTCATAACTGTTTATCCATCGCGTTCAGGACACGCTTTTCTTTTCGGATTGGCGTCTATTGAGGCCGTACTTTCGAGCTTCGGCAAAATTGAGAGAGATCTGATCGAAATTCGAAGAATTTATGTTCAAAACCCACAATTTCGTGGAGTTTCGATAAAGTGCCAACCTGTTATTTCGTCAAATTAGAAGTTCTCTTCTAGTGAAAGGTCACTCTAAGAAAACTTGAGAACCCAACAATTTGTATTCCTCTTTCCCGCGAGTTTTCAGTCCAGTTTAGTACTTTTCCCCATAATACTCGTGTGCTTTGCCATAAAAATGAAAAACGCCGCATCCTTTTTGCACTCTCATAACGGCGCGAAGAATCTGCCATCTCCGAAACCCTTTTCTTCGTTTCGAATCAGCCAAATCACATTTGGTCTTCGTACTTCTTCTTCTTCTTCTCCAGCCTCTTCTCCTTTGGTTCCACTTCTCCTGATGACCCTACTCGGAAAGAAATGGAGCCAGCAAGTTTCAATTTCGGATGACGTTCTTGTTCTGCTTCTGCTTCTTCTCCCATCATCATGTCTCCTTTTGTCTCTTCTGTGTCTCTCCGGGGAGCTGCAAATGAGATGAGCATTGCGTGAGCGTAGAAGCGATGCCACCAAAAGATATGAAAGGCAAGGCGATGGAGTCGAAACCGATTCGCATAATTTCAATGCGCCGCCCGGCATCACCCTTTCAATCCTTGTGTGGCAGTTGACAGGAAAGCGCTGAATGGCGGCTCTGCCCAGCCATGTGTTGATGCGAACAAGTTGCTCTGTTTATGTGAAAGGGCGGAGTCTCTGGAAACATGTCCCAACCCCGCCCCCTTTAGTTTTCTCATCCGTTACGATACGCTCTTCCGAAGGTTATATGTAAACGACTCTTCCCTCCTTCTCACCTCCAAAACGGGTTCCGAGCTGTTTTTCCGTCTTCCCTCAACAATACTTTCTTCATTTCTCATGATCCAAAACGTTTTCTAAGGTCGTCTTGCATGCTTCTTCTTCGCCATCACAAATGCTACATCTTCCAATTCCCATCATCATCCTCATGATCTCATCTGCTTCCTCGTTCGAACCTGTCCTCGTTTTTTGCTCCCTTCGACTTTCTGAAGTCATAAAATTAGATCCTCCTTTTCCTGAAACAAAGCCGCCCGCCCGTCCCCGCTTTTTTCGATCGTTCGGAACGATAACCGTCTCGCTTCTTCAGTGATTCGGCGGCGGCACCGTTAATTCCCAAATCGAATCGTTAGGTTTCCAACGACCAAGCCATAATTTATCCGCGAAATGGGTCTCCCTTCAGTCGGGTGGCTTCAGATGACAGTCTTCGGGGCGGCGGCCTCGGAGGGTGATCGATGCCTTCCTTCACACTTGTCCGTTTATCATTTATCACTTGATTCATTCCTCCAAACCGGTCCTTTTCGTCTTCTTCTCGAAACATTCTGCGTTGAAGACGTGACCTCATCCGTCACTGGAAAACGGAAAACATATGTGTGACACTCAAATCCAGCTTCTCGTTTAGTATTAATGCCCTAAATTGTTACCAGACTGACCGAGTTGCCTGCTTCTTCTGAATCTCCCGCAGCTCTTCTCACGCTACGCTTCCGGACCGGTCCGTCCATCCCCCATCTTCCGTCAAAGGCGATTATCGGTCTGTCCGTCCGTCGCCGCAACACATCACTAAATCGCTTGCCAATAACATCCCAAGTCGCACCTTTTTAATCGATCTATTTACCTTTATTAGTATGTAGTTACCGCCCCGATTCTCGCTCGTTTTCCTCTTCACTAATGTGTTTCTCACACCTCATGACGCTGGAAATGTCAAGTGTCAAACTACCGTATGCACTCAAAAGAGCCTTGACACTCTCGTGTAATTTGCACAAGGGCCACAAAACGGGCTCAAAAGAACCAATTCAATTCCGAATTCCTCCAGTGCTTCTTCCGCGAGTGTCAATTTTTTAATGAATTCCGAATGAGGCGCTCGAAAATTACTCTTTCTTCGTCCGTTTCTTCCGCCCCAATTTTCAGCTTTCTCCGTCTAATCGGACTTCGTTCCCAGATGCAACCAGTCGCGGGCTTCATTATGCACTTTCGTCCTCATTTCGCTTTGTACTCGTTCACTCATCGCAACTCGACCGTATTCGGATAATCCGAACTTATGCGAAGCGGGGGGAAACAGCAACAAAAGTTGTGTTCGGTCGGAGTAATTGACAGGCGGGCCGAAATGGAGAGGGCATAAAACAACTTCGTCCCCGTGTTAATCTCTCTTTCTCACTTCGATTGCGTACCTTATATCTATATTGAGAAGGCAAACATTGGTTGGAAAGTGGGCGAATAAATGTTCTCGCACTCTTTCTTTCGCATGATTAGTGTTGTTCATTCTCTTGGATTGAGTCATCTTCTTCCCAGGACCCGTCAGTTGTTCTCTCGCGACAGTTGATACTCCCGCTCGTCAGCCAACTGTCGCCCTTTCCGAACACACTTTCCTACCCCTGCCACCTCGCAAAGTTGCATCTCCGCCCTCCTCTTCTCTTCTTCCGTACGCACCCATGTTCGACGGACGCAATCAGTCCTCATCTCCATAATCGATCCAAGTTAGCGCCGCGATTCTTTCTTTTTGTTTACTGACTGTTGCTGACGACAACGACGGTTACTGCATGCATTCATCGTTCTGTGTTTCATGTTGACCCGCATAGCGGCGGCGTTACTTTCGTTTCTATACTTGTGGAATGGTCTTGACGCGTGCCGCTTTTCGCACTGTTTTCTCTGAATTTGGGAGTGTTCGAAAGTGCGGATTGTGCCCTCGGTCAGCGGTCAGTGCAGTAACAGTTGTAAAGGTGAAGGTCGAGTTGCACAAGAGTGCTCTCGGAAAGAGTCCGTCGCACTCTTCGCTTCTCGCGTTTCGATCCGAACTAAACACCCGGCTTGCGGTTTGATCATTTGTCGAAATATTTCAAATTTCGAACCCCTGTGAGTAATTAGTCAGTGGAACCAGTTCGATCCGATTTCTCCCCATCAATCAGAGACTCTGTCTCTCGACAGAAACCAATGAGTAATTCCTCCTTGTTTCTTCCTCCTCATTTCATCTTCATCATTCCCTCGCCAGCAGTCCGTATGTCCCGACCCCATTCCCATTTGTTTAATCATTCCTGCGCGGTTCCCCCAAATGGTCCAGCTCGTGTCATGTCTCTGATAAGAAGGTGTCATCGGGAAGATAAGACACTGCTCTTTCCCCCCGATTCGTCGTCTTCTTCTCTTTGCTCCGGACAACGGTCCATCTATCATGTGACCCCCAGGCGCCCCGCCTTCTCTTTCTTCCAACATAGTGGCGCCTTTGCCGCCTCTTCGCTTCCTCTTTGTTTCTGGCGGGTCGGTCGAAAATGAGCTGCTATTTATCACATCCGCGTCTCTCGGTCCCTCTCGCTCCCTTCTTCTTCTTCTTCCCGCCCGTCTCTCCCACCGATATTTTGCCTCCCTCTCCTCACCGTACGTACCTCCTTCTTCTACCTCAATCGGGTCATTGTCGCCCGTCTTTTGTGACTCACAAATAGGGCGTTTTGCAAAAATAATTAAAGTTCAATGTGTTGTGTCCACACACGGAGGGTGTCGCGCACACTTTCTTCTTTTCTCCCGTCTTCTTTTCACACGCGCATTAGCCAACTGATTTGTGGCGTTTTTTTTGAAACGTTTTGAGGAGCGGAAAGGCCATAACGACCTTTTCTTTGTTAGAAAGGCCTCCCCGATTAGACGGAACTGAAGGTGTGAGAATTCGAAATTAGAAAACATTGAGACCGTCTGAATAGGAATGTTTGTATAAGAAGAGCTCTACTCATACTCAACTCATCCAATGTGGAGGTTGTTAAAGCAGCTTAAGCTGGTTCTGATTCGAATGAAACCCTCAGAAGTGAGTCAGAAATATTCCTTTTTTCCTCTCAAATTGCCCCGGCTTCTATCGGAGAGCCGCTTCCCAACTTTTCGGATGGATATCGCAATAAACAATCCGACGGACTGCTCCATCTCTTTCAATAGTTTATACTATGCGCGTCATCCGATCGCATTCAATTCAAACATTTCCCAGTTCTTCCCGAATTGTTGCCACCTCGCAAACACATTGTTTTCGCGATCGTCTTCTCCCGACCACACCTTCATTTTTGCGAGCTTTCCTTCGAACAGAGATAGCAATTACCGCGTCGACATATGGAACCAATCGAACCGCTCGCCCGCCATCCCCCCACCCAATTAACCTTTTATTGAGAGAATGCGAACGGAAAGGCGAGAGGAAAGGAAACGGACTGTTTCTTCTTTTCCGGACAGGTTGATTCTTGTTTGACGGAGAGAAATCTGTGAAGAGCACTTGAGATGACAAGTAGTTCTTATCAGGGCAGCGCATTCTGACCGCTCCGTATCGGGTTACTGTTTGCAGAACGGTTTGTTGATGGATTACGGTAGGCTGCTGCTGCTGCTTCTGCTGATGAGTTGGGATTAGGCAGATTATGGAAGAGCACAAGATGTGCATGTTTTCTCGGAAAACGTCTGTCCCATATGCTGGTGCCGGAGCTTCCAATCTCAGCGATCTCACTCCGAATTCGCCCCTTGGCGCTACTTATCTCACTATCTCCATGTTCGATCTTCCTCACGCCGAATTCAATTGAATCGGCTCTCTCTCTCTCTCTCGCGTTCTATTCGTCCAAATTCATAAAATGCAATGGCACCACGGCCATCCAAAAATGTTAATTTGTGAGGGCGCTCCGACCTGACAGGCTCGACCACAACAAAATTCATTGGATCTGTTGTCCGATGCCCCTGCTCTCTCTCTCTCTCTCTTTCTCTTTCTACCCCCATAAACTTTTGCCGTCCGTCCGGCAGGAGCTTCTTCTCCGAAGGACAACACATGTGGCACACAGCCAAGTGTTCCGCCCGTTTCTTCTTCTTCTTCTTCTCCTTCTTATCGCCAGGAGAAGACACTTGCCAGAAAGACGCACTCCATTAGTTACCACGTCCTAGGAAAAAGAACGGGAACAAAGCGTAAGCCGCCAGAAGACACACCTTCTCGAGCAGGTATTAGAAAAGGCCGTCCGTCCGGACCACTTGACCCGTTCCCTGTGCACACGCAATCGCCTTCTTCCATTCGATACAGTCTCTTCCATCGCTTCCCATAGGTCGCTCGAATCTTCCTGTCGCCTCATTTTCTTGTCAGAACTTGTGACCCATAATGGTTATAATTAGCATTATACATGGATCCTTTTTTGCGGGTGTTGTCTTAAGATTGTTATCTTCCGGAACTATTATCACTTCTCTTTTCGAGGACCACATGATGCTCCTGAGAAAAATGATATTTCTCTCTGACCAAGAGCTGAGGCATTCCAGATAGAATTTTTTAAAAATAACATCATGCAGATGGTTCCAGGTTGACGAATTGAACAATCTTTGAAAAAACCATGAGCTCGCCAGTTTTCAGTCTCTTTTCCAAGAGACCTCGTTCATAATCAGAGCGCATTTGTTTTCTCCTCTCCGGATGGATTTCGGGTGGATCGGTGCGTCCCGTTTCCGGGTGCGAATACGTTTATGTATCCATTAACACATTGTGCACAAAGATGCGCGTACACAAAACAACTGTGTCCTTCGCACCTCTGCCGGCCCTTCCGGCATATTCTTTTGAGCCTTACCGCCTTCTCGGTCGCATCTCCAGTTCAGTGTTTGCTCCGTTTCGTCGTATCGGCTTCTCTCCAGAAGACTTTAGAAGATGTTGGCAACACATTTTTTGGTGGCACCCCCGGCTCTTGAATCGAATATTCCATTAGGTCCGTCTACGCTTCACTTGGTTCCTCTCCATTTATTCGGTCCTTCAGTCCCTTTTTATTCTCTTTTCCACTTGGCTTCTCTACTTTTTGAATTCCTCCGCCTAAAGTCATAAATCTGAAATCTGTCGAAGGAAAACGGAGAAGTTGTCCTTTACTGTGGCCAGATGGTCTCCTTCCCATCTTATTTTCATAATGGTGCTCAATGATGCGTCTCGTCCGCTCATCTCATTCTTTTTTTGCTTCCTGGATTAATTTGCATACAATTTGTGAATGAACCGATCAGTTCGAAGGCGTCTGCTTGCTCTCTTTCTCTCTAGAGCACTATAAAAAGAAGAGAACGTGATTGCGCAACTGGGTGATCTGCTCGCTTGTTACGGTCGAATCCGCAATAAAACGATGGTCAAACAAGTCGTAAAAGTGGTCCCATGCGAGATACAGAGAATGAGCAGAACGTGCCCGTTAATTGGCGAAGAAAGGAGGGAGTGATCTCGAGAGGGCTGACCCACTTAATGAATCGTTGCTCGAAAAGTCAAGGGATTCTCTCGCTTCAGTCAGTTCTCTCCCCCGTTATCATTCCTGATGAGAAGAAAAAACGCCTAATTGAGTGAATCACTGACTTGTGACTGATAACATTTCATCACCAAGTCGACAGTTTCCTGTTGTTGTTCTCTTTTGCTCTCTTGCTCATTTCTCACTATTCCGAAGGCTCGGAGTCCACCAGCTGCCGATCCGTTCTTCCGAAAACCGTTTCCTCTTGTCGTTTCTCATTTTGATTCCACTTGTGAAATGTGTCGAGAAACACGGAGTATTTCTCTGCTTCTTCTCATAAAGTGATGGATAATTCGAGTGGATTGCATCTGACACCGCATTTCCGATAATCGTCTCCCTCTCTCTCTCTCCGCAGTCGGCGGCCCGCCTTCATCAAACAACTACTTCCGACGTGTCAAGTAGTCGTCGACGTCGGAACGAGAAGAAGTCGACGCGTGCTAATTCGCATTGTCTTGTTAATCACGCATTGATAACAATCGCCCTCTCAGTGTCTCCACATCCGGCAGTCCCCCCTCCGTGCGCGTACATGTGTTCTCTCCCCTCCTCGCTCGGTTCGCGGGCCGGTGGTCCCTCCTCTCGAAAGCCCCGCCCCTCCTCTCCGTTGGGGGTCTCATTTGCCACCCGGGAACCACCTGATCCATTTCTCTCTCGTCACACTATCCTCCCCCTTCATCATCACCCGGTTTCGTACCGTTCGTCTTCTTTTTCCTCCCCTCGAAATCTTCACCCGTCTTTCTCCTCTCCGAAAGTTGTACTAGTCAGCAGTTTCACCTGTTTTCCTTCCCCCGCTTCCGGCTGTGCTCTTTTCGAAATGCATAGTCAATTAACACCCAGTTCTCGCTGCTTTCGTTTCCTAATTACTTTCACCGTCTTCCGCCTTCCATTGACCCATTTCCAACTATTACAGCACATGATAACTGCTCGGTGAAAAACGAGTCAAAATGAGGAGGAAAACGCCGTATTTTGTTTTACTAATTTTGCTATCAAGTCGGATAGCACACTCATCCCAAGAAGCAGAGAAAGAGGAATGTCCTCATTTGTGAGTTCGCCGTCTGAATTGAGAATCCCTTCATCTGAATATGTTTCAGTTGCAAATGTGCCCCAGATCCAGTTCAACCGACTGCTAAACTCGTCATATGTGACTATTTGTCCAATTTCACGATCGCCCCGATTTCTTCATCGGCCTATAATCAGGTTGCTAATATTCGGTCAGTTATTTCATCTCACTCGACCTCTTCCATAACCCCGCATTTCCAGATCATTATTTATCAACTGTGACGGAGCGATCCGGTTTCCGGAGGCCTATTTCAAGGGTCTGACGGCGTTGCATCATCTGCGTATCGTGGTGAGTTTATCATGTTCAGCTGCCCCTTTTCACATCTGTCCCGACCTACGGAAAGGCCGAAAAGAGATGCCTTCTTGACTCATTATTTCGAGAGATTTGTATACAAATTGGAGGAGATGATGACCCATAGAGGATGGAGGCATGAAAAGAACGGACGAGAAGGTGTCCTTTCTCTTGAGAAGGGCTCTCCGATGTCTCTAATTAGGCAGTGTTGCGTCATTCGTGAACACTATGGGGGGGGGGGGGGGGTACAAGTAGCCTCGGGAGAAAGAAAGGTTCCCTCTTCGGGTGGACGAACATGTGTTGGGCGTGAAGAGGTTAAGCCGATTAGCCATGTAATATTCAATACTTGGAGAGGGAGAGCAGACTTGGAGAGGCCCTCGGACAGATGTATGAAGTGGGCACGGAGTCCGGACTGTGTATGACAGCTCTGCGGAAACGGGCGGAGACGTCTTCCGACAAGCTTGCTTTTTATGATGATTGTGATGATGATGGCTGTTTTCAGGGATGCGAAACGACACATTTGACCGTCAAGTTGTTCGAGGATTTAGCCGCTCTGCGTACTCTGGAGCTCAATCGGATGTCCTCTTCAAGCCAGAAGTCGTTCGAGATGACAGAAGACGTGCTGATGCCGTTGGCCCGTCTCGAAAAGTTCTCGCTCACCGACTCGTTCAATGTGGAGCTCCCGAAACGGCTTCTCTGCTCGCTTCCCCATCTTCAGGTTCGTCCTGAAGCTATTCATTTCGCAACGACGCAAGAGGAATTAGTTGTTTATTAGTTTCGGGAGGGGGCTTTAAATGGGAGTACGTGGGGGCTTACTCCGCCATCTGGCAGAAGGAGGCGGCAATTGAACAAGGAGAGAACAAAGGGCTTCTTCTGAAGTGTCGAATATCATCGGAAGTTGTTGTGACAAGCGACTTTCTGGCAGCTTGCTGCTCTTTGGATTTCCCTTGAATCTCCTACAATAATTAGAGGTGTATTGTTGGCAAGCACGCTCCAGAATATCACGCGTCATTTGGCTAATGAGTCCCTTTTCGGTACGTGGCTACCGCACTCCTCTTGTTGTTGCCGGGATGGTCTTTTCGGAGACACTGATCCGTGCCAGTCAAGGTAACAGAGAGCGGACGGTACGAAAACAAGGCATTCATATGTAAAGTGCGAAACGAATATCCATCATCGAAACGACACGACATAACATAATGCCTCGTCGTCAACGTCTTCTTCTTGATGGACCCATAAAGCCTCACGACAATTATTATTATTGAATGGCGCGGAGTCTCCCTCCGGCAAGTGCTCAATCTTGAGTTGGAACCGCCCGTTCTCAATAATTCATAGCTCCGAATTCCGAACGGGGATCCAGTTGTAAACAGCCTAGAGCGCGCCCTTATGTATCATCCTTCTTTTGTGAAGAGAGAGAGAGAGAGATAGTGACGAGGAATTAATAAATATGAGCTCATTAGCTGCTCTCATGACTACTAATTAGAACACACATCAATGGGACCCGCCTGGTGTAACAACACCATATCCGATTGGCAGACAGTGTGTCGTTTGAAGAGGATCTCTTCAAAAGAAGCGCGCGGATCCTTTTGGGAAACTGATCCACTCTGTTGCAGGTGCTCAACCTGTCTGCGAACGGACTCCCGACTCTTCGGAGAGAGGAATCGTGCATTGCGCAACAACTTCTCATAGTCGACGTCTCGCGCAACCAGTTGACCAGTATTGAGTAAGTCTTTCAAGCTCCGTCAACCGGAAACTTATTCTTCGATCTAATTGCAGGCAGTTTCTGAGAGGAGTGCCGGCGATCAGACAGATTTCTGTGGCTCACAACCAGATTTCCTCGCTCGAATTGTCAACTTCGACGCCATTCCTCCAGCAGCTCGACGCGGAAGACAATCAGATCCAGGATCTCGAGTCTGTTCCGGAGACTGTCGTTCATGTGAATCTGGCGGGAAACAAGTTGTCGCGAGTTCCGAATGCGATCTACTCTCTCCCGAGTCTTGTTGCTCTCAATATCTCGAAGAATTCAATCGACTCGTCCAACTCTTCAGTTCTTGGTTAGTCCATTTCCCCGCCGTATACTTTTTATCCTCAACTCCTTAAGCTTCCGCTGAGCTTGAAATGCTCGATGCATCGTTCAATCTTCTCTCCGAACTGCCCGCCGAATGGCTCGAAAAGTGCGACAAGCGATTGGCGCACCTCCATCTCGAGCACAATCGGATTGAGCAACTGGCAGTCGGCTCTCTTTCGAATGCCACTAATCTCCAGACGGTGAGTCCTTATGTCCTTTTTCTTCTTCCGGACGGAGGACACATGTCCTCTCTATTCCAAAGAAGAATGGGTCCTCTGTGATTGCGTGCCAGAAGACAAACAGTATTGGGGATCTAGTTTGACCTTCGCTTTCTTCTCGAGAAGAAAAGTACACCACAGGTGTCATCTCTCTCTCTCACTTTATCTCAATGAGGGGGTCTTCTTATAAGTAAGTGGTCAAGAAAATAGTTGGGTAGTTGTATAATTGTAGGGTTTAGAGGTAGAGTGGTGGCCCCGTATTGTGTGGGGCGAGAATAATATCATTTTGGTGACAGAAGGTGTCATCTTTACGGGTGTAATAGGTGGTGGCAGGACACAGCGGGCACATATCAGTGGATAGGAAGGTGTGACGAACAGCCGGAGGGAGGCCTAATCCTCTTCCCGGGGGGAATCGAATAGCTTTTCTCGCGGGGCATGGGTATAGAAGACGGCTGGCAGGTGCTCTTTTTTGGAATTGGCTTAGTGCCCTCAGTCTCTATCTTGAGAGGCCAAATTGTGTCCTATCGTGGTGCGTTTTCAGTAATTATTTTGAAGAGGTTTCTTCTCTGTGTGCGGATGAGGAGGATTAGAAGGGGTGACCGTTTGCATCTGTCTCTCGGACTTAGATGGGGGTCAAGATCTACTTCGAAGTGTTGCTGGAAGAGGCATAGTTCGACAATTAGCGGATCATTCTCGATGACATAATTGACCCGTGAAGAGTACTTGCACACAGTCATAACAGTCATAATCCAATTAGGCAACTCGGGAAACTCATGGAATGTTTGCGAAAAACACTTGTGCGCGAGATGAATACCTGCACGGTCTCAGTGTGTTTGTTATTCTAATATACACACTTTTGACACCGCCCAGATTAATATTTGCATAGTCGGAGACCCCCACTACACGTGTTATTGGCCAAATGGTCACCAGAAAGAAGGGAATGGCACTTGTCCCCGCCACTGAAGGGTCATCCATTGAATCGGAGGATTTGCAGCTCGATCTGTCATCAAACCGACTTCGAGTGTTTGGGGACGACGTTCTTCCGATCAATTCGCGGATCGTCAACTTGCGATTGGCTAACAACTCGCTGGAAGTGTTGGAACCCAGATCTCTGGAGGGACTGAAGCTGGAGACGCTCGATCTCTCTCACAACGAATTGACAGAAGTTCCAGCGGCCATCGGAAGAGTTGAGCAGCTGAAGAAAGTCGATCTCAGTCACAACGACATAGGAAAGCTGTACCAGTACGTGCTGAACAAGATCAAGCAGCTTCACACTGTGGATCTATCAAACAACTTGCTCCAGAGTGTAATATCCTCCCTTCTCACCTCCAGAGCCTCATCCTTACTCTCTTTCAGATCGGACCATACATCTTCTCCGACAGTTCTGATCTGCACACTCTGGACGTTTCGAGCAACGACATCTCTCTTTTGTTCAAGGATGCTTTCGCCAGATGTCCCAAATTGCGGAAGATAAACATGCGGGATAATAAAATCAGTGAGTTTACGACTTCCCACAACTCGCACCAACGTCTTTTTCCAGAATCCTTGGACGAGGGACTTTCCGAAGCGAACGGTCTCCGACGTCTCGATGTCTCGGAGAACTCGATCGTAGTTCTGAAGTGGAACGCCCTTCCCGAAAATCTGGAATATTTGACGGCCGACAAGAACGATATCAACCTGCTAACTGCCTCCCTGAAGAGTAATCTGAAGGTTGTGACACTATCGAAGAATAAGATCACAGTGCTCAATTCGGAGCAGATTCCCAAATCCGTCGAGTCGTTCGACATTTCCCAAAACCGACTATCTCGCCTCGGAAAGGCTGTTCTTGGCGACAAATCTCAGCTTCGTAGATTGAATCTGTCTCACAATCTACTCACTGAGATCCCGAACGACGCCCTGCGAGTGGTCGAAGCTGTTCATCCAGTCAAGGTGACCATCGACAACAATCCGCTCGAGTGCTCGTGCCAGATGACGTGGCTTCTCAAACCAGGAAACGAGTCGGAGAACAAAAAAGGAGTCCGAGTGCTGATCGAAGATCGTCACAATGCCACATGCAAACACGCAGTCGACGGGCAGCTCATCTCGTTGGACAGGATCCAGAAGGCGGATCTTCTGTGTCCGTATCAATCGGTCTGTGAGCCAGAATGCATATGTTGTCAGTACGGGAATTGCGACTGCAAGTCGGTCTGCCCTTCCTCGTGCCGATGCTTCCGAGACGACGCGTTCCAAGTCAACATCGTCCGGTGCGAGCACAATGAGACGATCGTGCCGAAGCGGGAGTTTGTTGTGTCAGAAGTTCCCGTATCGGCCACAGAAATCATTCTCTCCGGGGTGGTCCTCCCACAGCTCCGGACACACTCGTTTATTGGACGCACTCGTCTTCAACGTCTTCACATCAACGGAACAGGGCTCCGTTCGATACAACCGAAGGCATTCCACACTCTCCCGGCTCTCAAGACCCTCGATTTATCAGACAACTCGTTGCTCTCGCTCTCCGGAGACGAATTCATCAAGACCAACGATGTCGCTCAGCTCTTCCTCAACGGGAATCGATTCTCGACGTTGTCTCGCGGGATCTTCGACAAACTTCCGAATCTGAAGTTCCTCACGCTCCACAACAACTCGTTCGAGGACATCCCGCCCGTGCTCTCGAACATTGCCTCGTTGAGTGGCATCTCGCTCTCCGGAAATCCGTTCCGATGTGATTGTTCCTCTCAAATCAAGCAATACAGCATGCGAAGCAGTCCCTACTCGGCCCCACTCATCGAGCACAACGCCGCCGAATGGATGTCCCTGCATCGGAATCTCGTTATCGATGCAATGAAAGTGGAGTGCGTGGAGAATGTGACGAAAGCATTCCTGACGAACGACACGACGATCCTCTCGGCTTACCCTCCGAACGCGGGTCACGACATCTTCCGAATGCCTATCGACCAGTTCCTTCGTGATTACAACACGACCATCTGTGTGCCGTACTCGTCTGGGTTCTTCGGTCAAGATCCTCAGAACAGTGTGATCTTCGTGTCCGTCGTAGCTCTGGTCGCGTTTCTCCTGTTCGTTCTCGTCGTGCTCGGCATCTCGTTCGTTCGGAAGTCTCACGACGCCATCAACCAACGCAGATACAAAGCGTCTTCCCTGAACTGCTCCACCTCTGCCGGATCCTCACCCCTTCCGATCCCTCTTCTCAGCTATCACGCTTTCGTGAGCTATTCGAAGAAGGACGAGAAGATGGTGATCGATCAGCTGTGTCGACCGCTTGAAGACGAGGACTTCCAGCTGTGTCTGCTGCATCGCGACGGCCCCACCTACAACTCGAATCTCCACGCCATCTCCGACGAACTTATCGCCCAAATGGACTCGTCGCAATGTTTGATTCTCGTTTTAACAAAGCATTTCTTGGAGAACGAGTGGAAAACGCTTCAAATCAAAACCTCCCATCAACTATTCGCCAAGAATCGAGCGAAGCGAGTGATCGCCGTGCTCGGAGAAGGCGTCGACGCGAATCTGCTGGATGACGAACTCGGACAGATTCTACGGAAGCATACGCGGATCGACTGGCGGAGTCATTTGTTCTGGACACTTCTCCGCTCGTCGCTTCCGCAACGCCTTCCGTTGCCGCCGAACGACGACTCTTCCCAGTTGTACTCGGACATTTACGGAATCGTTCCGTCCGACGTCGTCTAGTCTTTCGATTCGTTTAGTTGTAGGAGCCCTTAGTATTACGAGTACCTTTTTCGCACGAGTTCCCGTCCCCGCAGTAGCACAATTGCCATCGAATCCCCTCTGTCCTTTCGTACCGGTCTCCATTTCCTAATCGTTCTCTTTGTGATGGATCCTTCATGTACCAATCCTTCCCACTCCCTCTTGCCTTCCTCCAAAACAGGGAATTTTAATAATCTATCGTTTATTTTCGTGTAATAATCGAATATGCGATAGTTTCTTTTTTATTGCCCATGTTCAGTCACTTCTTATCCGTGTGATTCCCTCCTCGTTTGTTGTACCATTCAATTTGCTTTCCTTTTGTTCCATGGCTTATGAAGCTTGTATATTTTTCGATTAATTTGAATGAATCAATTTCTAATCAAAACTGTTTTGTTCTTGACTTGATCACCGACTTCTGTTTTCCGGTATCAATTCCGTTCCGAAATTTCTGAAACTGAAACGGAGTGAGATGCAGAGAAATTTGAACTCACGGTCTCCCAGGCGTGAAAAGCGCAAGCAAAATCGAGAAACGTGCCAGCGCGGCGTCTCGTACTCTCTCGCCCATAGCCGTAGAGCGCGTTTGCATCGCTCGTCACCGAAAAACGAGCTAACGCACTTTTAAAGCGAATTCGCAAAAAACTAGCGAAGTTTTCTCACAAACGACAAAAGAAACGGATAGAGGAACACATTTCCAACATTTTTAGTATATTGGGGTATAGGAGGAACAATTGTTGAAGCAGGAAATCGACTTGCTCGCTGGGAAAGCGAAAATGCTCATTTACCCGTTCTGTCAAGTATCAGTTAGATGATTCTCGATGTCATTGAGTAGAATGAAGTTCCTTTAGCAGAAATCAGTCAGAAAATCGAGAAAATCTCGTGGCTCAATCGCATAAACCGTTCATATGGCCGTTTTCAGTGACAATGAGCCACTTAACGAGCCGAAGAAACTTTATTTCAAAAATCCACGACAGTAACTTTGTGGAGAATGAAGAGGCGGTCATTTTAAGCGGTCGAACGACCGAATTCGTCAAAAATTGACTGAGGAGATACATTTTGAAACTTTCAGTTCAAAAAACAGCAATTTTTGAGGTTTTTTGCGTTTTTCTCAAAAATAAGCGAAAAAATCAAAAATCGGCTTCAGTAACTTTGTGCGTTATGTCTTTAGCTTCAATTTGAGAGGTCGACTGACCGATTTCGTCCAAAATTGAGGGAGGAGATACATTTTGAAGGAGGCGCACTCGGCCCTCCGACGCGAGACGAGCATCGGTATCGGCGGCGGCGGTGGGAATAGAGCGGAGATCCGTGGTGAGGATCGATTGTAACTTGTGCGAGAGGGTTTTATCTCTATTCTCGAGAAGTTCCGACTCGATTCGTCTATTTGATTCTCGTCAAACTGAGAAGATCAGAGCTCCTGTAGCTCCCGAGCGTCAGAGTCCCGTAGAAATCGTCCCTGGCCAGGGATCTTCCGAAAACTTGACCAAGTAGATGAGAAAGGCAACTTGACAAAGTTTCCTCAAGATCCCGTCCGTCTTCTCCTAGTTTCGTGACATCTCCGTTCACCTGCAGACGTCCCGTCGCCGCCGCCTCGACGCCGTTGGAGCCCTATCGTGATAGGATGTTCCGAATGAGCGAGGGGTGTTAAAAACGGTTCCAAGGAACAGAGAAGATGATTCTCTCGAGTTTCCTCGACCTCTCCCCCATTCTACCCTCTTCTTCTCTTCGTTCTCGACGTCGTCAAGCCTCCCTTGCATAACTTCCCCTCTCGCGCATGCGCACACAGGTGAAAATGGAAAGAAATGTGTCAGAATCATTCCAGACAGTGCCTTCTTTCGTTTTTGCTCGAGAAACTTCCAAAAAACTCGAGTTTTCAGCGTTTCTCGTTCTGTTTCACGTTCCTCTGCCGGCCGCTGCCGGCCGAGAGGCGAGAGATGCCTCTCGCTGAAGAGACGGCAGACGGCCAAGCAATTTGCTTGCGCTTTTCACTCCTGGGAGACCGTGAACTTCCGCCACCAAGGGCCGAGAGGAATTTGCGAAAAACCTCGGCCACACCGTCGTGTACTCCTCGTGGACAAGACGATTCTATTTTATTCTCTCCCTATTTTTTATCAATTTTACTTTAGAATCGATCTAAGTTTCTTCTTTTTCAGTCAAAAAACAAAATGGGTAAATTCCGCAATCAAAAGAGAAATTTGGTGAAAAACAGAGTGGCAATTTCGACCGGAACGGCCAAGCAGATGAAAGCGACGTTGAAAGCAGCAAAGAAGGACGGAGAAGTCGATGTTCAGATGGCAGAAGATCTTCCGAGGGTCCGCGGACTTGCTGTCTCGTCTTTGGTAAACAAAAAGCTTCAATATAAGTCTGAAAAACTGACCAACTTTTGTTTCAGAAGAAGTTGGCGTCTGGAGAGCTCAAGAATGTCCCGAAAGTGAACGACAAGAAGATCATCCGCAGAAATGAAGTACCAGTTCGTGAAAAGTGAGTTTCGATCTTCTCTCTCCCTCTTCAAGTCTGAACCTGTTTCAGCAAGAAACTTTTGGACGCTCCGACCGGCAAACGTGGCACGACTGCTCAATTCATCACGAAGAAGAAGGCAAAAAAAATGTACAAAAAGATGACGCACGACGCTCGCGATAAGTTCAGAAAGATGCAGGAGGAGCTGGCTGCGGAGGCCGGAGAAGAAGACGACGAGGGTGTTGAAGAGATGGAGCAGTGAGAGTTGACCATTCACTTTTTTTTGTTGTTGTTACTGTTATATTTCTTCCCAAAAAAATTCGCAAATCAATTCATTTTTCAAATACAGAAAGTTGAGAAGTTTAGTTGTATCACAATTTTCAGTTCAGCTGACGAATTTCTGGACAATTTGCTCCGCCGAGTGAGCCAGCTGCCTTCCCCGATTCATGATCTTGTGCATCCAACTGTGCTGCTCTTCCAGTGATTCGCTGGGCGGATTCTGAAGTTGCTTCAGAATTACCGCCCACAACTCGGAGAGATTCATCGAATAGAGGGCGGAGACCTCGATGAAATTGCACTTGTGAACTTTGGCGACACACGCTCCTTCTGCAAAGAAGTCATCAGGAATCGATCGATAACCGGCCACTAACCCAGCTTGGAGACGACCGTGTTCCGCTTTAAATCAACTTTGTTGCCCACCAAGATGACGTTGATTCCACGCGCGATCTTGCGATTCAGAAGACGTCCGACGAGATTGGTCGCAGAAATGAAGGAGTCGCGACTATCCACGTTGTAAACGACTGCGTACATCATTAGAGAAGACGCGAACGGGGAATTCTGAAAAGAAAAGAGGATTCAGAAAGAAGAGAGATTTTGACTGACTTCAAGCGTCGATTCGAGAAGCATTTCCAGCTCGATTTGTTCGTTGTTCAGCAGAAAATTGATCATTTTCGAAGAGTTCTCATCCCCTTCGTTTGCTGAATATCAAAATCTTTTGAGACGTCGTTCCCCAGAAACTCACGTTCGTTGTTGTAACGAGTGACGAGTTTCGTGGCGAACTGATCAATCGAGTTGAGCAACGTCTTCTTACCGCTGCTCTTGGAGCCGTACACTCGAAGTACAACGTGGCGCATCGGAACGTTCGACATCTCCGGAAACAGCCAAACTTCTGGACACGTTGCACGACGATCTCCTGAAAAAAGAAGACGTGAATATTCTGGAAGAAGAGGGCTCACTGACTGTAAGAGTGATTGCTTATAGGCTGGCTCGTCGGATTCAGCGGCTTGTAGCCGTTATCGATGACGTGTCCGTTCTTGATGGCGAAGCTGCGGAGACTTCCCTCGGGCTGCTTCTCCTCCTCGAGCTCTTCCGAATTGTTCGAGTTCATGTGAGAAGACGTCTGCAGCGAATATTGGTACCTAAAACGGATCCGAATGAGTGAAATTCGAGAGGAAACGCGAATACCTCGGAGGCGGACGGCGTTTTTTCACACGGCGCGGCGAGTTTTCCGAACTGAAACCAATATGTTTCCTCATTTTCTCCGCCGCCTTCTGACTACCTTGAGCTCGTGCTCGCAAAGTGCTCATCAACATCGGGCAGCAAGTTGTTGAGGCGGCGCGGAGAGGCGGTTCTCGGCGTGGAGGGCAGGCTGCGACGGCAAATCGGAGACGTCGGCAGCGATCTGGAAGCGGTCGGCAACCAGTTGTTTTGAGAGGCAAAGTGTTCTGGAGGCGACGGCGGGGATAACCCGGTTTCGGCGCAAATTCAATATTTCCGTTTGACTGCAGCACCAACTCGTTACCGAAATAAGCGAGAAAGAGAGCTGCGGGGGCTGCTCAGCGAACAATTGAATTAAGAGGATTTGATTCGTGAAGGCGCTTGCAAAGATCAGAAAGAAATGAAACTTTGAAGTCTCATGGCGGTGTTTACCTTCGATTCGTGGCCGGAGAAGAGGGCGTGGGCGGTGAGAGTCTTGACGGGAACTGCTGGGGAATGGCGAGAGCGACGGGAAGAGAAACTCTTCGCGACGACATCTTCTCTGAAAGTGTGCGACACTGAAGAAGAAGAAGAAAGAGGAGAGGAAAGTGATTGGAATGGGGGGATAATCAGGAGATGAGAGGGGAAGACGCGGTCAGATGGATGTGACGGATTTGACGTCGTCGGAAAGGGGAGACAAACTTTGAACGAAGGAGGGGGGGGGCGGGGGGCGAAATGGGAAACCGAGGAAACAACGAGCATTCCTCGCGGGCTCCATTTTCAGAAGCAAAAGAAGCAAAGGACGGGAGAGGCTAGGCTACTCAAATGGACTAGGTTTCATGTCGACAGACGGCCACCGAGGTTTCTAGTCCCTCCTGAACCCATCTGCGAGCACGTCATCAAAACAAGGCGAGGCCTGCAGAAAAAGAAAAATCCTTTTGATGAGCAAACCGGAGGAACACCTTGCACAAAAGAAGCGAGCACGGAAGCGAAGAGCTCCGTGTTTTGGAGCACGATGCGTCGTTCTCGTCCGCCTTCGCTCCTTCGTTGCGTATCATATTCCAGCGGGTATAATTAGCGGATCTCCGACACAAAACATGAGAAAACAGAGAGGCTCAATCTCGATCCGGCCTGCTATACGATTCCGTACAGGTGAAAACAGAAATGAGTAATCAGGAGAGCGAGCACCTGCCGGCGGGAAACAGTAGTCGTTTCGAGGAGGCTGTTTGGCCGCGGGAGAAGACTCCGTTTTTGATGGCGAGTTGACAAGTTTGACGTGGCAAGGGGAGCATTTGCATTCGGAAGCAAAGACCAGTCTCGCTTGTTTTCTCGAACATCCACAAACAAAATTAGTCATTTCGAGTGACGGAAAGAGCGGTCACTTCCTGCTCCCAAGCACCTCGGGGTGATAAGAGACCTTCGGAAGGCGGTTCACGTCGACCAGCCGTCGTCATTCAGAAGACAACAAGAGGGATCTTTCTCATTTTCTGCTGGGAGAAGACATTTCAATTGAGAGGAGACAACAACGAGGCATGGGACAAAGGGGCGGAATGGCCGGGCGGATGAATTGATGGATGGCCAATATATGGTCCGCTCCTCTATTAGTCTGCTCCTCTCGCTCGCTTCTCACGTGCAAATGAAAGGAAAAAAGAAGCGAAAGTGCAGAAGAATGAGAAAGAAACCAGACAAAGTTGGAGATTGGATCACTAGATAGAAAAAAAGGAAAACGGAAGAGAAGAACAGACTAGAGTCACTATCTGTCTCCGGAAAACAAACAATTAGCCGTCTGGCGTCGCGAGCTCCTCCTCTTTCGATTCCACGAATCGTTCTGATTTGTGACACGTGGTACTCGTCTAGCAAATGAACAAGAGCCGACAGAGTTTCGCAAATCAATGTGCAGAGCACACCTCGTACGGCTCGTTTTATACGTGTCTCTGTGGAAGCACGTCATCTGGATCGGCCCCGCATGACTTTCCGTTTTCAGCTGTTTCACGGAAACAGAAGACGCCCACGGAACGAAGGTCACAAAGGAATCTACCAAATGGGAGAAAAAACTCGGCACTAGTATTGTTGTTGTGCCCCCGTTTCGCTCGCAGCAGCCACATGATTCCCGAAAGAAATCCTTGGATGTCGCTTGGAAACGGGGGTGCGGAAAACAAGGTTCTCCTCTACGGGGAGAGGATCATCCCTCTCGCTGTCACACTTTATTCGGGTTTTAACTGAAAAGAGAGGCGAGATGAGTGGTGAGATCAGGCGTCGATCTGCTGGATTTGGGCCTGAAGATCGTCCAGCGACATGGGCTCTTCCGTCATTTCCTGCTTCCCTTTCAACGAAGAACACACTTTCTTATGGATTGGCCAGTCGAACTTTTGGCATTCTTGCGAGCAGTAGCTCAACTGGAAGAAAAAGGAATTGAATGAAAAATGTAGAAGATGTCACCTTGCACTGTGGGCACCGTTTCTTGGCTCCCGGATGTCCGCAGACCGAGCAGAACTGGCAGACAGCGGCGATTCTCTGTCCGAAGAGCGACTGAACGATGAACTCGTAGGCCGAGGGACGTTGTCCGACGGGCGTCTTCTTGAGAGCCTTCTCAAGAGTGTCGTGGAGGAGAGAGTGCTTGTAGGGAAACGCGGAGACCGCATTTCGAAGGAGCACGTCCAGCGGTCTTCTGATCTCGTCTCCCTCATGCCACGTGGAAATTATACGGGCGTACTGAAGCGAGGCTTCTTCCGGAGACTTTTGCTTGTTTGACTCCACGTACTTGGCCGTCTCTCGCATGAAGAACAGAATGAGCCACAGTTTGACGGACATGATCTCGTTGCTCTCTTTGCAACGGAGCTGCCTCTCGAACACCCGATCGATCACGTAAAGAATCTTCTTTTTGTACTTGACCGAGTCGGCATATTTGCTGAACCGGAAGATGATCTTCACGGGATGCACCTCGTGGGATCCACACAGTGAGTGGATGAACGTGACGAGTTCGTCCGGATACTCCTCTCCGATGTACTCGCCGTTCGTCTTCGGTCGCAAAAACTCCTCGATCAGATCCACCGAGATGTGGTTGTTGATGATGGCAACGCACTCGTGGTGGCCGACAAACGCCGCCAGTTCGGAGGCTGTTTTGCCGATCGAGTTCACGATGTACATCCGAGCGCCGCGATCCATCAGAAGCCGGCAGACGTCTTGTTTCCCGGAGAGGGCGGCGAACATCAACGGCGTGTAGAGCGTATCTTCTGTCTTTTCGTTAACATCGCAGCCCAACTCGATCGACTTTTCCACAAGTTTCAAGTTTCCTCTGAGAAAAGGATCACTTTAGGGAAAACAGAAAGAAACGAACCGATAAGCGGAAGCAGCGAGAACGCTCATGCCACTCGGATCCTTTTGCTTCGCGTCCTCCGCCGTTTTCAGCAATCCGAGCGCCGTTTCAGTCTCATTTTGGTCAATTGCCGCGAAAAGCGGTGATTTGGGCGGCTCTTCGGAAGAGGCCATCTCTGGAAACTGAATGAAATGCGAATGGAAAAGGATCGCGTGCTCGCGTGCGTAATCCGGAAATCGAAGCGGCGGGGCCATGGCAACGGTCGCATCCGCATGATAAATACATCTAAATGCGGCAGAAGATTCGAGAGCCGGAGGATTTATTCATGAGAAGAGCACGCCAACATGCCGCCCGTTCGTATCGATTTTCCGAATGACTCCATTTGGAAATTGGCTCCATTTTCGGAAAAGATATCGATTGGAAAATCCCATTCTGGCGTTCGTTGTCGGGAAAACATCGGTAAAAATTTGAAAAATTCATGTAAATTTGTAAAATCAACAGAAACAGGAATAAAACAAAAACAAAAATAACAAATTCGGAGTCTACTTTCCCTTGGCCTTCTTCTTCTCTACTTCGTTCGTGCGCTTCTCCTTGTTCCACTCTCCCTGCTGCTGCATCAGACCGCCCATCACACGCTTCGTCGCCGCCACTCTCGCCCGATCCTTCGCCTTCACGTTCGTGATCTGCTTGCGGGCCAGGAATGCTGTGTCCTTTCGCAGCTCCTTGATCGCACCACGCATCTCATTCTTCAGGTTCTTTGCCATCTTCTTCGTCTCGTTCTTCGGTCCCTTGTGTGGTCGTTCCGGGTCGAAATCCCACTCGAATCGCGGCTCCAACATCTTCAGCATGCTCTTTTCGGTCTTGATCAGCGAGAGATGTGTCAGTCGCTTCTTTGCCTCGCATTCCGCCTTCATCGAAGCCATCAGAGTCTCAAGATCGTCGCAGATTTCCTTCGGAAGATGCTCCGTCTGGATGTTTTGAAGAATCCGAAGGAATGGTTTGAAGATGATACTGTAGGTCTCATTCTGATTAGAGTACATCACTCGAAGGTGTTGAGTGAGCGAAATGAGAGCCCGGAGAGCAGTCAATCTCAAGGAGGATTCGTCGATTTTGGAGGCGTCTCTGTATATTTGACTCAACGAAATCGGCTCCAAAGTGTTTCTAGTCTTCTCGTTGACGCAGAGCATTTCTGAGAACGGCTTCGAAACCGGGAAACCGTTTGTTGAGAATTTCTCCGGCTTCTCGGAAACTGCGAGAAGTAGAGCGCTCCGAGCGAACGAAACCAATTCGGGAATGTATCTTTTCGACTCGGAGACGTATTCGACAAGGCAAGTCGCCAGATAGATCTGCTTCACGAGGGATATGAGGTCCGGCATTTTGGCAGAGCAGAGCGCCTCGGTGGCCAGGAAGAATGAAGGTACGACGACTGGATGCCAACTGTCTGCGACCGGAAACAAGCCGGACACTAGACGAAGGGCCGAAATAAGTCCGAACGAGGCGGGCGAGGTCTTCTCCTTCTCCTGACGTCCCTTCCAGTGCTGACGGATGAGAGCGCGGACGCAACGAACGCCATATTGAATGTCGAACTGAAACAACTAACTTCGGTGGCTGAAAGTGAATGTGAAACTATACCTTGATGAGGGAGTGCATGGTGGTCTGCGCGAGATCGATTTCTCTAATGGTCTGTTCAGTCAAATCCTCCTTCGTCATGTCATCAAACCAACGAAGAACCATCAGAAACAGCTTATTGAGTCGTTTCTTGTTTCCTTCTTTGAGACTCGGATGGTGACACTTGACGAGTCTCTCCAGAACAACATCCATACTTTTCGGGTAAGTTTCAAGAAGAGAACAGAACTTTTTGTAGTTCTTTGGCATTTCGAACACGAATGGAACCTCCTCTCCGGTCGTTTTCTTCGCAGTCTTTTGCTTCTTTTTCGGCGTCTCGTCTTCTTCATCGGAATCTTCCAGTTCGTCTTCGTCCTCCATCAGATCATCAAGATCTTCTTCTTCGTCCTCAAACTCGTCTTCGGCGTCTTCATCGTCTTCATCCGAGTCTTCGGCGACTTTTCGAATGCTCGACTTCTCCACTTTCTCCTCGTTTACCATCGCTCCTTCGTCGTCGAATCGCACCTCGAATCTAGCATTCTTTTGCTTCAATTTTCTTGCGTCCGCCTTCGATCCCGCATTAACATCGACATCAGCATCGGCCGAAATGTGAGATCGCGAGTTAAAGGCAGCATTGTTCTTTGAAATGCGAGCTGCTTCCAGAGAGTCAAGTCGTTCTTTTTCCTTTACTGCCATTTCCTCTTCCGTCATTTTCCGATCTGCCGGAGTCGCACGAGCATCCGCTTCGGTTTTTAAAGAGATAGCCTGAAAGGATAGTTGAGTATAGGAAATAAGCTAGAGGCTCTTACAAGCTTATCGTAGTCGTCTTTTTCGAGGATTTGTCTTCCAATTGGACGGAACGAATTCTGCATCTTTCCCATGAGTGCTTGGTACTTGGCATCCAACGACTCGGTCATCAACTCCTGAAAAATAATAGTTGTTTCTGATATTTCAGGTGACTTGGTACAATTTCATCTTTCTGTTGTTGTTTCTCGTGTTTAGCCAACTTCGACTTGGCAATCAAGTTCGAGATCATGTCGTCTCTGCTGATTTTCTCCTTTACGTGTTCCTCAGCTGTCTTCTCTCCTCCTCCGAAATGAGCGACTTTCACCATTTGGGATCCGATGTTACCGGGATCTTCGTCTTCGTCAGAGTCAGAAATCATCGATTTATCGTACTTTTCAATGTCCGACAACGATTTTCCTTTGTGAGTTAGAACTGAAAAGAAACTTATACTCAAGTCAAAAATTATCCCAACGCACTGTCGTCTTCCTCTCCTAGATCGTCGGCCAGATTGAACTTGGAGGATCTTTTGTAGTTCTTGACTCTCTCTTCCGTGAATCTCATCGCTCCTTTCTCCTCCTCGGTCTTTCCGTCCTTCTCTCCAAGTCTCTTGTCCACAATTTTGCTGATCTTGTTCTTTCGATCATATTCCACTCCCAATGTCTTCTCTCTTTGCTCGTGAGCTCTTTTTCGAGAAGCACTTGGAGCTCCAACTTGTGCTCCTTTTTTTCGGCCGAGAATCTGACAATTAAGAGTATTTGGATCAACCTTAAGATGTAAGTTACATCGTGCTTTGATTTATTGAACTTTAGCTCGAAAGGATTGACTTTTTTTTGCTTTTGAACATTTTTCTTCTTTGCAACACCCATTTTTCTGTAAAAGAAAATGATTACGCGAGAGAAAAAACGAAAAAAACATCTTTGAAAATTTCGCGAAAATAAAAAAAAAGATAAAAAAGAACCGAACGATACTCCGATACTGCGCGTAGTTTTTGATGCCGTACGCAAACACCGAAGAAGTTTCTTGCAGAATCCTATTTCAAAAATAACATTTGCGCACAATTTCGAACTTTCTGCAAGTTTCAAGCTAGAAAAAAAGCATTTTTAGAGGCACGAAGAATATATTTTTGTGGCTTCAAAGTGCTCAGCAGCGTTTCCGTTTCTAGGTTCTGATCTTTGCTTTGAGTTGGTTTGAAGATTATCTCGAATTTGTTAATGAAAGTTGCTTTCGCTTTGCAGACCAATGGAGCAAATTGGGGTGGCGCTTCAAGAGACTCTGGAGCCGAATGCGGCAGTGCGCCGTCGCGGAGAGGATTCGCTGCGAAGCTTGCAAACCAATCCTGGATTTATCATCCAGATTCTGCAGCTGGTCGTCAATGAGCAGCAACAAATCGCCCCGCAGATTCGCATGGCTGCCGCTGTCGCGCTCAAAAACTATGTGAAAAGAAACTGGGTATGAGAAAAATCTTATATAAAAGTGTTTTCCTTTTCCTTCAGGGACCAGCGCCTGAAGTTGAGTTGAGCCAAGAAGACGAGGAACAATTCAGAGGCATGCTTTTGGAGGCCATGTTTAACACGAGGTCCAATGTGCAAGAAATTCTGTCGAATGCGCTCTTCCTGATCGCGCAGCGCGATTTTCCGGAACGGTGGCCGGAGCTCGTTCCGTACCTGTCGCGATTTCTGAATGGGTCCGACTTCAACCACCTGGTGGCTGCCCTTGCTTCGATGGAGCAGATTTTCCGCAAGTTCAGATACCAGTCCAAATCGACAGAGCTGTGGAAAGAGCTCGCCAAGTGTCTCAAGAGCACGCAGGAACCGTTGACTCTTCTTCTGAAAAGCATGATGGAAGCTGGACAGAGGAGGGATCAGCTGAGTGCTGAAGAAGTCGGACAGTGGCTGAAAGTGCTCAACCTTATCGCCAAAGTCTACCATTCGCTTTGCGCCCAGGAGATTCCTGAGTATTTTGAGGTTAGTGACTCCACTACATCCGAAAATCGAAAAAAAAACTTTTAAATTCCAGGATCACCTTGAAGACTGGATGCCTCACTTTCTGGCACTCATCCAGATTGACGTGTCCTCTCAAAAATCTTCTGGAGGCGAACCGACGACGCTCGACGAGCTGAAAACCGAGATTTGCGAGATCTTCACGCTATACTCGCATCGATACGAAGAAGAGATCGCGCCGTTTGTGCCGCGCATCATCGGAGCTGTCTGGGAACTTCTCAAAACGACCGGAAAGGATACGCGCTACGACACGATGGTCTGCGCAGCTCTCGAGTTTCTTTCGATGGTCAGCCAACGGCATTACTACGAGAGTCATTTCATCGGGGAGGGCGTGCTGAAGACGTTGGCAGAGAACGTGTGTGTCGAGAATCTCATGCTTCGCGAGCAAGACATGGAGATGTTCGAGGACGAGCCGCTCGACTACATGAAGAGGGACATTGAGGGAACGGACGTCGGAACGCGTCGTCGAGGAGCTATCGATCTGGCGCGCGGTCTCTGCCGTCGTTTCGAAGCCCAGATGCTTCCGTGTCTCTCGGAGATCGTCCAGACTCTGCTCAGTTCCAATGATTGGATCAGAACGGACGTCGTGTATTCGCTGATTGTCGCTATTGCGGTGAGAACGGAGACAGCGAAGGGTGGAGTGACTGCGACGAATCCGCTCATCAACATAAACGATTTCTTCATCACTCAAGTCGCCACTCATCTGAACGCCGACGTGAATCAGTTGCCCATTCTGAAGGCTGACGCTCTGAAGTTTACCGTGACGTTCCGAAAACAGCTAGCTCCAGAGCATCTGATGACGACCATCAAGGCTTCTGACTCGCTTCTCTCCTCGAGCACGCCGATTCTCCACAAGTACGCAGCGTACACGATCGAGAAGATTCTCTCGTCGGACACGGAACGAGTCTTCTCCGCCCACAATCTGCCTGTCGCCTCGATTCTCCAGAACCTTGTCTCGGCGTTCGACAAAGATCCGAAGGCGCAGAACTCGCCGTATTTGATCAAGGCGATCTTGCGGATTATTGTGATTCTGGACGACGAAACCATTCGGCACGCTGATTCGATCGCCAACAAACTGGCTCAGCTGGTCGAGTCGGCGACGAAGAATCCAGCGGATTCCGTCCACACCCACTTCCTTTTCGAGACGATTTGCGTGCTTGTCACCAAGACCAGAACGATCGGAGCCTCTCTGGATGCGCAACTTCTCCCGTTGATCGAGGTGGTCTTCCGGGAAGACATCGAGGATCTGATCCCGTATGCGCTGCAAATCACTGGTGTTCTCGTCTCTTCTTGCATCTCGCGTAACGCCTCCATTGATCAATTCTCCGCTTTCCTGCCGTTCCTCCTCTCCGAACGGCTCTGGGCTCGTTCGGCCAACGTCCCAGCAGCACTTTCCGTTTTGGAGGTTCTGCTCTCCGTGAACGCGCAAAACATAGTCTCAAGCAACTCGAATCTGATCAAGCAGCATCTGGCGAGACTTCTCGCTTCCCGGACTTTGGATCAGTATGGATTCCAGCTCGCTGGAGCTCTTCTTCCTTCTATTGAGCATTTCGAAGGAGACGGAATGACTTTCCTGTTGAATACGATGTTTGCTCGAGTGCAGTCCTCGAAGACGCCCAAATTCATGAAGCTTTTCGTAGTTTTCCTCTGTCGGTTCACAATTGCTCGAAGTGCCCAAGATCTGGTCAGATCGTGCGAGAACATCCAGACTGGCATGTTCGGAATGCTCATCGAACGAGTCGTGTGTCTGGAACTTCCGGGATTGAAACAGACAACGACTGCGCCGGAAAAGCGGATCATTGCTATCGGAATGGCCAATCTGCTCGCTGACGCCACTCAGAACATAACGTCTGTCTTCAAGACAAGCTTCTTCATTTGAAAAAAAATTACTCTTTTTTCAGCGGTCAATACGGAATAATCTCGTTCGAGGTGGCGATGCTACTTGAAGCGGCTTCCGCGAGCGACCGAACCGTGCTCTCTCCGGAAGAAGAGCAAGCTTCGATGTACAACGCGGAAGGCGAATTCGTCAATCCTTTCTGCCGTCTCAGTTATGCTCCAAAGCCGATTCAGGTGGCTCCGAACATCACGAATCACAAAGGTTCGTAATCTCTCTCCTCCTTTCCTCAGAATTATTCGTTTTCCAGCCTACTTCGCACAAGCTGTTCTCGTCCGCGGACCCCGCAACGTTCCGGACGTTGTCCGCGTCGTACCGCCAGAGATCGTCACTTACCTGAATTCCATTCAACCCTAACTAACTCGCTGACTCTTTTCGACATCATAATTCTGTTTAATCTTTTATAATTTTCTCTCTCGTTTCCTATTAGTTTACGGTTTTACAAGCCCACCGCTTCATTTTCCTTCAACCCGATTTTTTCATTCTCACCTTTTCATGCTATCTGCCTTATTGTTGAGTAAACTTTCATTCACTTTGCGAAACGCACACATTTTCCGGTTGCCCGTTTTTTCAAGAAAAAATACATCACGGAACCGATCTGCTCCACATAAAGAAACTTTCTCGGACTAGGATAGATATTGAAAACAGGAGAACCCGCTAAAAGCAGCTGATCGGAGTCTTCTCGCCAGTGATTGATCGGATCAAAGTTCGGAAGAGAGTGCGTCGTCGCAACGAGTTCCGTTGTTCTGAGAACGCACTTTTCGGGCGCTCTCCGCCCATCTCAGACTCATCTCGCTGCCTTTTTCTCGAGTTATCGACTGGAATTGGATTGTATTTCGGCGGTTCGCTCCTTGTTTTCCGTCGCAAAACTCACAAACAACTTTCTCTCGTTTCTCTGCGTCTCTCGCTGTTTTCGTCTGCGAATTTGAATGCGGTTGCCCCGAGTTTCCTTCCGAATATCCACGTCTTCTTTCCGTTTTTCGCACTCTCTTCTGACTTTTCTGAAGGCATTTCATCGAATACAATCAGTCAGATTCGTTTGATTTTCATCCAATTTTCTCGTTCAATTCATCTTGATTTCCAGCGAATTCGACTTGAAATCAAAAGATTGACGAGAAAACTGTTTCGTTTCGCAACATTTCTATCTATTTTTTTTTCCTGCGATTCTCTCGTTTTCTCTCCGAGTTCACCTGATTTTCACGTGACTTTTTCAAACTTCGCGCCAACGGCTGTGTAAAGTACGTGTTACGATGCAAGCGCGCTCCACTGCTAACGAAGAGTGCAGCAAAAATTGTCCCAAAATTCGTTTCAGTTGGGCCTATTTTCCCGCGTTTTGATCTTTTTTTCAGAAGATTTTCTGTTGATTTTTCCGAAAATCCACTTTTTCCTTCCATTCCTTTTATTCAATAGTTTTCTTGAACGATCCGTAGAGCCGTTCCACTCCTATTCACTTCAAGTTTCGAAACTCATTTGTTTCGCAATTTCAAAGCAGTTTTTTTTTCAGCTTCCCATTGTTCCTGACATGGACGTCAACGCTTTCACCGAGCTCGTTACACAACTGCAGTCGTCAGACAATGAAATCCGGAAAAAAGCCGAGGAGCACTATGACCAGATCGACGGACCTACCAAGGTTGCCGCCCTCTTCGAAGCTTACACGCATCACGCAAACAACACTGATGTAAGCTTTTGACACTGCACAATCCGCAATGAGATCAGATTCATTACAGGTGCGATCGACTGTTCTTGTTTTCATGAGAAGAGTCCTATCGAGAGATTGGGATGCCATCTGGGAGAAGCTGAACGATGAGAACAAGCAAGGAATTCTTTCTAAAGTCCTCGAAATGATAGTCCACGAGAACGACATCTCGATCAAGAAGAAGATCGCTGATCTGATCTCTGAAATCGCTTCGAATCTTATCGATGATACTGGCGATATGACCTGGAAGGGAGTCCTCGAGCTTATGGATCACTGCTTGAAGAGTGACGAAATTACCGGCAACTATATAGCCCTTCTCATTCTCCGCGGATGCCCGATAATTTTCGGAAACAGTCTCGCTCACTTTCTGCCCACGCTCAAAGTGGTACTGGAGAAATGCATGGCCTCCCCGGATCTTCAGATCAAGGCTTGCGCTGTTCGCGCCGTCATCGCTTTTGCCGTGGACAACGACGAGGAGAAGGACGTTGTACGGCTCATGACCGCGCTTGTCCCGCATGTGCTGAAGGTGTGCGAGGAGACTAGCGATGAGGAAGATTCGGACGGTCCTCTCGGAGAGTTCGCTGAGCTTGCTTCGTCTCTGCCAAAGACTCTCAATACGCATATGGCTGAAGTGCTCCGAGTTACTCTCGCGCTGGCTGTAAACAAGGAAAAAAATGAGATGGTTCGTCAAAATGCGATCGAGGTAATTTGTTCTTACATGGAGAGTGCCCCGAAAGGACTGAAGAAATACGCGCCGAACGCTCTTGGACCAATTCGTAAGCATTGAGACCGTGTCAGACAAATGAACTGCCTCTTTCAGTCGAAACGCTTCTCTCCTGCATGACCGAGTTGGATGACGAAGTGTTGCAAGAGTGGCTCACCGAGCTTGAGGAGGAGGACGACTACGAAGAGTACAAACAAAAAAACGTTATATCAGTCAGCAGGTTTTTTCAGCGTCCCGATCATTGCTGAAAGCGCCATCGATCGTGTTGCTTGCTGCATCAACGGAAAGGTCATGCTCCCTGTTTTCCTCCCACTCGTCGAGAAGCTTCTGACCAGCGATGATTGGAAGATGAAGCACGCTGCTCTTCGCGCCTTCTCTGCAGTCGGAGAAGGATGCCAAAGATCGATGGAGCCACACATAGAACAAATCATGGTGCACATCACCAAGTACGTCAACGATGCTCACCCCAGAGTCCAGTTCGCCGCTTGCAACGCTATCGGACAGATGTCTACTGACTTCGCGCCAACTCTCCAGAAGAAGTGTCACTCTTCGGTCGTTCCTGCTCTTCTTGAGTCTCTCGATAGAACTGACGTGCCGCGCGTGTGTGCTCATGCTGCTTCGGCTCTCGTTAACTTTGCCGAGGAGTGCCCGAAAAGCATCATCGGACAGTATCTCCCGTTCATTCTCCAGAAGCTCGAGAGCGTTCTGTCCAATGTGTTCAACCGCCTGGCCGATAAGAGATATCAAGTCGTTGTTGAGAACATCGTTACTGCTATCGCCTCCGTGGCCGAAGCTGCTGAGGAGCTTTTCAAGGAGCACCATGCTCGTCTGATTCCGAACCTCGTTCATATTCTCCAAAACGTTGGAGAGCTCAAGGAGTTGAGAGGAAAGACTATCGAGTGCATCTCCCTCATCGGATTTGCTGTCGGAAAGGAGCAATTCCACGGCACTGCCATTCAAATTCTCAATCTTCTTGGGGATGGAATGAAAGACCTTGCCATCGATGACCCGCAATATAGCTACATGATCAGCAGTTGGACTCGCTTCTGCTCGATCCTCGGAACCGACTTCGCCCCGTTCCTGCCGCTTGTGATGGAGCCAGTTCTCAAGGCTGCTCGTTACCGTCCAGATTTCAACATCTTCAACAGTATGTGCTTTTTTTCTCTGTATTAAAAAACAACTTATTCTGCAGATGAAGACATCCATGAAACAGAAGAAGGCGTCGAGTATCATGGAATCGGTGGTGAGAAAACCGTTGGAATACGCACTAGCGGTCTTGAAGAGAAAGCCACTGCCTGCGATATGCTTGTCGCCTTCGCGAAGGAGATGAAGGAGGCTTTCATGCCTTACGTGCTTGAAGTCTGCGACCTCGCTACCAAGAACCTCGACTTTGGTCTTCACGACGGTGTTCGTACAGCCTCGGCTGAAATTATGCCGTATCTACTCATTTGCGTCGAGAAGCAGGGCCTTGCCGACAAGCGCCGTCTCTGGTGCGAGTTCCTGAAAGCTCTGACCACTTCAATGGAGGAGGAGGACGACGTTGAAATTCTGGCTGCGTTCATGTCTGCCATCGGTGCTTGTATCGGTGTGATGAAGACCGAAGGAATTTCTCAAGACGAGGTCAATCTTATTGTCAGTGTTCTTCTGAAGCAACTCGAGAGCTACGGAAAGAGAATGACCGAGCGTGTGACTGAAGACGAGGACGACGACGATGCGGAGGCGAAGGAAGAGCTTGACTACTTCATGGAACTTGAAGCTTCCTGTCTCGGAGCTATCTCCGATCTTACTCACGCTCTTATGAAGGAATTCAAGGGAGCCATCTTCGAGAGCATGATAAATGTCTTCAACTGTGCCATTCAACTGGTCGAAGGATCGAAGCAATACTTCGAGAGACAGTGGGGAATGTGCCTTCTCGACGACGCCATCGAGTTCGGAAGTGGACACCTGCCATCTCGTTTCCCGAAACTCGTTCCATTAATGTACAAGCTTCTTGGTGACGAGTATCCCGAGGTTCGTCAAGCTGCCAGCTACGGATTCGGAGTCATGGCGATCAGATATCAACAAGTCAGCGAATACAGAAATGAGGTCTTGAGCTGCTTGGAACCCTTGGCTGGAATGATTCAGAGGTAGATTCCGAGATTCTCGAAAAAAAAACTTCAATACGCTTCTTACAGGGAAGATGCCCGTTCGACCGAAGAGAGCACCGTTGCCACCGAGAATGCGATTTCTGCGTTCGCCAAAATTATTGGCAATGTGCCAATTCCAGCCGAACACTATGGACAGGTTCGGTTATGACATCAGTCGATTTCGCAAATTATTTCCTTTCAGGTTGTGGAGATGTTCCTCAGCTGGCTGCCAACGTACGCAGACACTGAGGAGAGTCCCTTCATCTATACTTGTCTCTCTGAGCTGTTCAACAAGCAAGACGCAGCTCTCTTTGGACCGGAAAACCGAAACCTGCCCTTGATCTTCAAAGTTTGTAAGTGGATTCTCGGAAAATACGAAAAATGGCGCGTATTATTCAGGCTTGACTGCGATCGCCAATGAAGCTTTCAATGATGACGAGACTGGCAACAATACGAAACAAAGAGTTGTGAACATCGTGAGACAACTGTTCGCCTCGTTCCCTCAGTTTGCTCAGCAAGACGGAGTTGACGAGCACCTTCAGGGGATTCTCCAGAGAATCCTTCAAGGCCACTAATTGTACTGTCGTTCTTCGAATGAACTTTGTTTCCTGTTATCCCATTGTTTCCCTTCATCATCAGTTTCATCTTTAATGCCGCGCAAGCTTATTCTTCTCCAACTATGTTAAAGTTATCGATCGAATTTGTTGTGTTGATATTGTCACTATGTTCCCCCACGTTAGTTGTTCAATCTGAAAATAAACTCCGACATGCTTCTCTATCCATACCACTCCGGCACCTTTCTTCTGTAGTCCCCATTCATTTCCTGTCTGTTCTGGATTACTCTGAAACTCGTCCCAATAAAGAGAACTACTAGCCCCTGCCTCTTATTAAATACCCCTCCTCTGACAGCAGATGCGCTCCATCGCATTCTGAGGTTCTTATCGCGGCGGCTGCTACGATTTGCCGTCTTCACCCCTTATCAAACATTTCTTTTCCATATTCTCGTCTTCTTTCGTGTCAAGCGACCTTCAATTCAATTCACTCCCCCCAAATGTCATTATTTTAGAAAATGACTCCAGAGCAGCCCTCCAGGTGAGAACTAATCGATAATTTCGATGAATTATAAGAAAGAGAGACAATAGAAAAGAGGAACATCACAAGAATGAAAAGTAATCGACCAATTAGGAAAGTCATCGGGTTTTGTTGTGTACAGACACTCAAAAAAAAATAGAGAAATATGAACGAGAAGCTGATCGAATCGAGGAAAATAAGACCAGTTTCAGCAGCAACGCGATGACGTCGGACTATAACACATTTGCGGACGAAGACGAGAATCTGCCGCCCGAGTACGGGCCGTTCGACGAGGTCGATCCACTGATCGAGCCCGAGAAGCCGATGAAGATCAGGACTCTCGTGGCCGCCGTCGGCCTCACCGTGCTCGTTTTCACGCTTCTCATCTCGACCGTCGCGTTCGCTTCCCTCTATTTTCATCTTCTGATCCAGGTAGGAGAGGTTGAGACGCATTCGGTAGACGTCTTCCAGTTGTTTAGAACGCGAATCGTCTTCCCCGATGGCCAGGTCCCTCGATCTCTCCGTTGGGGAAGTACTCGAAGGCGGCCGTGGCGGCGGACAACGAAATCTGTTCGGAGATCGGAAGGAACGTCCTTCTGAGAGGCGGCAACGCAGTCGACGCGGCCATCGCCTCCCTCTTCTGCATCGGAGTCATGGACACTCATTCGGCGGGAATCGGCGGAGGACACTTCATGACAATCTTCAACGCGTGAGCACATCCCGATCACTTCGTTTCCATCCGGCTCTTTATTCTTCAGAACGACACAGGAATGCACTGTGATCGACGCTCGAGAAGTGGCTCCGTTGGCAGCCACCGAAGAAATGTACCGGAACAAATGGAACGAGAGTCGCATCGGATGGAGAGCCGTCGCGGTTCCCGGAGAGCTGCACGGCCTCAGGACCGAGTTCGAGAGGTTCGGCAGTGGAAAGGTCTCGTGGAGCCACCTGCTGCAGCCGACAATCGACCTTCTCGAAGAGGGTTACCCGACGTCGCACGCGCTCGCCAAGGCTTTGAACCAGAACGAGCAGCTGATCCGGAACGAGCCCACAATGCGGCGATTCATCAATCCGGCGACGAATCGAGTGTTTCAGCCGGGGGAGCAGATCAAGACGAGACGAAATCTGCTCGAAACTTTCAAGATTCTCGCAAACTCCTCGGATCCGGTTAAAGAGTTTTATGAGGGCGATCTCGCGAGAAAGATGGTTGCGGAATTTGCAAAGAATGGAGGGATCATCACTTCCGAGGATCTCAAGGGCTACCGGTCAATAGTGCACGCGTCTTCGGAGGTGATCTACACGAAACTGAAGGGCGGACGCGGCGTCTGCGGACCGCCCCCGCCTTCCGGAAGTGCCGTGGCGCAGGCGATTCTGAACGTGATGGACGGGTTCGAGTACAACATGAAGTCGTTCGAGGACATCGCCACTCTCTACCACCACTTCATCGAGTCGAGCAAGTTCAGCTATGCCGCCAGATCGTGGTTGGGTGATCCGAAGTTCGTGGCGAATGCGACTCAGATAGCGAAGAACATCACTTCGAAAGAGTGGGCCGAGTGGGT
This sequence comes from Caenorhabditis sulstoni, assembly GCA_963966605.1. Lineage (NCBI taxonomy): Eukaryota > Metazoa > Nematoda > Chromadorea > Rhabditida > Rhabditidae > Caenorhabditis > Caenorhabditis sulstoni. The sequence continues at coordinate 5,456,979 of OZ016475.1, forward strand.
GAGATCGAAGATCACGGATCAGACACATCCGGACGACTACTACGGCGGCTCGTTCGAGGCGCCACCGCAGGACCACGGCACCACTCACGTCTCGATCGTCGACGCCGAAGGGAACGCCGTTTCAGTCACTTCCACCATCAATTTATAGTGAGTTTCGGGTGACCGGAAAGCGCCTCAGACTCGATGCTCATTGCAGTTTGGGAGCTCTCGTCTCTTCCGAATCGACTGGAGTTCTGTGGAACAATGAGATGGACGACTTCTCGACGCCCGGTCATCCGAACTTTTTCGGATTCCCGCCCTCGCCCGCCAACTTCATTCGTCCTGGAAAGCGTCCGATGAGCTCGCAGAGTCCCCTCGTCATCTTCTCTTCCAATCGATCCGAACTTCTGGCAGTGGGCGGCGCCGGCGGATCCACGATCATTTCGGGAGTGGCCGGAGTGGCTCTGCATGCTCTGTGGCTCAAGGCCGACGTGAAGCAGGCCGTCGATGCTCCGCGGATGCACAATCAACTGCAGCCGAACTACACGTGGTACGAGCCAAACTTCCCGAAAGCCTACATCAATTCGCTGATCGGAAGAGGCCATTCGATGACGCCGGTCAACAATTTGACGGTGGTGACTGCTGCGGAACGGGCCGCCGACGGGCAGATCTACGCGAACAGCGACTTCCGGAAAGGAGAGGAGAGTGCTCCTGCCGGCTACTAGGCGGGTCTAGAAGTGTTCGATCAGTTTTATTATTTATACTCATCATATGACTCAATCAGTGTTGTTACTGTTGTTTTTGTTAACCCGTCGGTAAAAGAGGTACAAATGTGCGTTGAAGAGCATGAAGTAACAGAAAGGAGGGCACCCATAATGGTCATCTTAATGTCTAGAATTATGAAATTGAGTGGAATTATGCAGGGGAATAGAGACACCACAAAAGGTGAGACACAGAAAAAGAAGGCGATAAAATTGCAAGACCCTAACAATCGGCTTACGGCCGGCTACTAGCACCGAAACGGAAGAGAGACCGGGAGGAGGAGAGAGTGAGATGGAGAATTCAAACGTCGGGCAGGTTCCAGGACCACGTGAGCCGCAGTTCGTTGAGCCGTTGAGTGATGTTGCGGCCGGTGTCTCGGCAGGCGACCAGGTACTTGTTGTTCTTGGACCACTGATTGGCGAACAGTTTGTTGACCAGCTTGTCGCAGAAAACCTGAAAACAAGTAGCATTGACCATTTATACGGATCACGTTACACCGGATTCGGCAGACTTTCTCAAGGAACAACGGAACTTTCAAAAACTGTCTCAACTGTGTGTAATTACGAAGATTCTCTTTTTCACGCAAAGAAAAGTGAGTCAAGTGGCCGTCCTCATAATTGCGCAGACACAAATTGCGAATCGTTTCCCACTCACCTCGAGGTTGCCGTTGCTCCTTGACGAGCAGACCATGTTGCCCGTGCATCGGGCGGTGCAGTCTCCTATTTTGCAGTCTTCGTCCGTTTCGCACGGCCGTCCTTTGAGCATCGAGTCGAGTTTCGACTTCGTGTACACCATGTCGCCGTCCATGAGCACGAACCGCTTCGGATAATCAGCCGAAAGGCCGAGATTATCGAACCGGACATCGCACCATTGGAGAGGCTCATCGAGAAACTCGTAGAGCAGCTTCAGAGTGCCCATCACGTGTACGAGGATCTTGGCCTGAGAAAAGAATAGGTGGGGAGGCTTCTCGTAATGAATGGATACCTTGAGGTTCGTGTAGTATCCCTTCATCTTGAAAGCGACCAGTGACTCCGTCTGGTACATGTGCCCACATGTGCCGATCAATTTCGGAGTGACTCTTGTTAGGGGCAGTACTCGAAACAGAATGAACTCCGGCTGCTTCAGGAGGGCCCAGATGGACCGTCTGTCCGCCTTGGACACAGATTCCCCCTTCGTTCTCAGCAGCGTCGGCCATACCGTCTCCATTAGATGTCGGCTGTAGTGTTTTGGCCAACCCAACCTCAATTCATCGTTGATAACGTCGACGACTCGATCCGAGAACTGCGAGTTCGTGAGGTGATCCTGTGGCTCGTCGAACATCTCCATAAAGGGTTTCGAGCTCTTGTACACAGCCGTCTGGCCTCCGTCCTTGATGATGACCACTGTCTTGTGTCCCTCGTAAAAGTCGGTGACGAGCCAGTTTCTGTCATAGCAGAGGCGATTGCAAGAGTCTCCCGAGACGTCTCCCCGCTCGTACGCATCGCAGAGAGCACTCAGCACCTGGTTCGCCCTGAAAAGAGTGGAATGGATGAATAGATGAGTGACGGGACGGGAGACGGAGACAAACCTAGTCAGATTGATGCCTTGTCGCGGCTCGTTCACTTCCGCTAACCGTGTAGTTTCTGCTGGTGTTAGTGCTGAAATTGAGAACATGAGGACTGGAATGAAGTGGCACAGTGGCCGAAAATTCGCTGTTTTTGATGTCATGGGTTCTTCTATCGAGTCAATTGACACAATTTTTACATTGAAAGACATACCTGATATGATGAGATAGAGAACCACGAGGCTCATGACGAGGATGGCGATCTTTCCCACTCTGGAGCAGCACGCGATTCGCCACGCCTCCTCGCCACACTCTTGTTCGCAGCTGCAAAAAAAAGAATAGGTGAGGTGGGGCGGAAGCAGAAGAAGAAGAAGCAGGAATGGAAGGAAGACGAAGTGCACTTCTCCGTGGGAGAGGGAAGGAAGTACTGCTGGCGCTGTCGAGAGAAAGATTGAGGTGTCCGGCTGAAGGACGGCGAAAAAACCCGAGAAAGTGTCGATTTCACGCTTGTATTGAATCACAGGAACAGGAGAAACACGGACGGGAGTTGCCACGTCACGCCTCGCCGATTCAAACCAAACTAACAATAGACCAATAGAAAACGATGAAGAAGAAGAAGAAGAAGGGTGAGAGAAGAGGAAGAAGATGATCGAATTATGCGAAACGACCATTCAGATGACGCTCCTACTCTACTTATTAGAGTCGTTTTTGTGGTCTCCCTTTTGTTTATAAACGATTGCCGGGCGAAGAAAACTACCATCAGATTGTGTGTGTGTGTTCTCAGCTGCTTTTTGCATTGAAACACCTCGGACTACTGAATAGGAGGTAGTTATCGACACTTTAAGAGACAAATGTCTTGAAGTGTCTCCAAAAGAACGTCTTCCGCGCGGAGACGCAGACGGAAACAATTACGTCTCGGTGTCTCGGAAGGGCGCGACAAGAAAACGAAGAGGAACAGGAAGTGAGTGGATCTCGAGAAGCAACGAATCGAGAATCGTCTGTGCTGACGTGGCACGCACATAAAACGAGAGAAAGCATATATACAAACCTCTTGTTTATGCGAACCTCTAGGATGGCAGCAGCCGCAGAAAACGGGAGAAAAAGGAGGTCTCGACCTCCAAATGATTGAAAAATAATCAGACGGAAACGGCAAGAGACCGAGACAGATCGAAAAATCGCCGAAATGTGATGAGAATGGGGAAGGCGACGCGCGTATTTTGACAAATCGCCCGTGTTGCCCCGTGTTTTCCTCCCATTTTTGACAGGTTCGTTCAGGTAACTGGGTCATTTTTGAGAGAAATAGCTGGAACTCGTCATTGCGTGTGTCAGGATACTGTCAAAAATAAATTGAATTTAACGAAAATAATTCAGAAAACTAGCCGATTACGTTGCCGAAGACATCAACGATCATTAGAAATTGAGTATTTGAAGACGCGAGCTTTTTCTAATGGAGTGAGTTCTTTGCTCCAGAATACCAAAAGTAAAAAGACAGAGTAGGGAATGCTCGGGAGAGAGGTCGACGTCGTCGGAGAAGCCTAATCAAATACTCGAGACCAGCGCACAGAACAAGAAAAAAGCATAAATATTGTCTCCTTCTTCTTCGCACACTCTTCTTTTTCTTCCAGTCTTCTTCCGACCAATCGAAGAAAACAAAGAATTCTGGGAGGAAGAGCGAGAGAGAGAGGCCCCTAGGGGTTTAGGAAATTGAAGAGCGAGTGACGATGAGAAGGACATGACGACTGCTGGCAAATTTGAATTCGAATCCAACAATAACCCGTCTTCTCGAGAGTCGAAATTGCCACTGGACGGGGCAGAATTATAATAATATGCGGAAAGAGAGACGCTTTGTTGTCATTTGACTCGCGACGGACCATATTGCCCCTTCTCCAGCGGATGATGGAGCACTTCTCGCGAGAGTTTCGAGACTTTCGGGATTAGGATCGGATTAGGAGCAGTAGAAAAAGGAGACTCTCCTTCTGCGTAAATGATGACGAACCTAAAGATGAAACGAGACAAATCGGATGAAAGCGATCGAAGATTGACCCACAGTGGTCTATCGTCACAACAGTTCCGAAAGTTTTCGATCGAGTTCTATTTTGACTTCGGGCTGCGAGAGAAACTAAATTCTAGGAGAGCTACCCGAAGTGATCCCGAACTTCGTTTTGATGAATTTTGAGCGGATTTTCGCTTCTAAACGTCAGAAAACTTAAGAAGAAGCTAATTTCGAACAGAAACTTTTCTTTTTTATTGCCCGTTTCCGGGTGACTAAAAAAGGAAAAGAGAAGAGTTTCTCGATTCTCGTCTCTTGCCTTTCACAGCTCTCAAAACGCATCGCCGTCGTTAAAAGTCAAAAATGCACTCGTCTTCTCGTTCTCATTTGCATTGTGCTGCCCAGCCGATCATTTTTCTTCCGCTCTTCCTTTTCACTTTTCGCGGTTTCAGTTAGCCTTTTTCTGTGATCTTCTTATTTTCAAATGAATATTCCATGTAAAAGTCATGCGGAGAAGAAGAAAAGAGAGAGAGAGAGAGAGAGAGGAAGAGAAGAAGTGAGTGAATAATAAAGCGAAACTTGTTTAGGAAGCAGAACTTGTGTCCGAAAAGGAAAGATTTGCGAGAAGGCACATTTCCATGGAAACAGCCTGGGGACTACTAATGAGCGGGTGGCTCCGCGAGCTCAGTGATTCGGGAAGAAGAAGACGAGAAAGTGCAACAAGATTCGATGAGAGCGCGGAGGGAAGAGTAAGAGAGCCCCCCGTTTACAAAGGAGGTCAACGGGGCGGCGAGGGCCAGAAAGAGCTCACCGATCGCATAGACACAGACTTATCAGACGGGGCAGCTGCTCGCCTGATTTATGGTTTTTTCGGATAGAAGGCGGAGAGAAGAAGCTCGGAAATGGGAATGAATGACTCACCGATCGTAGCACTCGTCGTAGTCTTGACCCGCATAATCAGTAGCCGTTCGTCCGTGTGCCTGCAAGTTTAGAGAGGATTAGGAGCTGTCAGAATCCCTCAACGGTTGAACTGGGTTACGACAATCTTATGAAACATCGAGCCCCGATAACTAACGCGTTGTCGTAACCCATGAAATTTTGGATCGGTGAGGATTCGATTCCTCACGTTTTTCAGATCTACTTTACTAATGACAGCTGAGGCCTATTAGACGGATACCATTTTGAGTGGGACTAGTCGCCGGAACGGCCTCCGCGACATGCCAGAATACATGATTTGGTGCTGCCGATGATGATGTTTCGTCCGCCAATGACACTGTGAACCTAGGAATCTCATTCTGTGTAAGAAAAGCACCGGAGAGCAAGTAGGAGTTGGGGGAAATGTATGTGACACAGATGAGGCGAGTAGCCGGAGGGAGATCATCTCCGGATCTCGTGGCGTATTTCAGATGAATTAATAGAAACCGACGGAAGAAGCGCACGGTGTAAACTGAGCATCTTGTGTGGCTTTGGTCAAATTATATTTCCAGTCGTTTCTTCCCGTTTCTCTTGCAGTTCAAAAGATGCAAAACGAATAATGTTTACTGCTTTCGGGAGGCTGATGACGTGGAGATCGGGGGGACGTGTTTCTGTTTCGTTTTGCAAAACTGATGTCAAAACAAAGGTTGGGTCAGAAGAACAAGAAGAGAGAAGGAGGGAGAGAAAGAGAAAGGAAAGTGCTTTCTCTCTTCCCAAAAGGCCTCTCATTCGTTTTCAAATACAAACAGAAGGAAACCTTGATGATTCGAAAGCAGGTAACCCAATGCAAACAATGGTTGCAGGAGGAATGGGCAGAGAGAGCCGGGAAAAAAACTGTGTGATATGGAAGAATTCGGACTTGCAAAGTCGAAAACAAGGTTTCTTCGCGTTTCAGTCTCTCCATTACTGAAAAATGCCGTTACGTTTTGGAGAGTGTTCAGAATAGAAAACGAATACAAAAGAGAACGCGACAAAAGGGGAAATTGTATTGTTAGCGTGGGAAAAACCGGAATCGTTCACTTTTTGTTCGGAAAATGCTCTTTTCAGAGACGTCGTCCTTTAGTGTGAGAAGAGAGAGCCGCCGAGAAAGAAATGCTTCTTATTTACAGGGTATCTCAGTTGCTTTGGAAACCACGGCAATGATACGCTTTCGGAAGGGAGAAGACGCGGCAGACACCCCGTGAGAGATATCAGAGTGCCGTCCGGAAGTGTCATCCGAGAGCCTTCGTGAAGAAAACAAAGAATCATTCGATTAGAAGGACTGCGGGAAAGTACGAGAAGAAGATGGGAGAAGAACGATTCAAACTGATTCTCTACACTCATGACAATTACCCAAATGAAAAGAGAAGACCAAACGGAGAAAGGGAGAATCGAATTACTGCAAAAGTCGGGATGAAACGTTCATTCGTTCGAGTCGGCAACATGTGTCCCGGGGACGGACGGCACAATGAGTAAGAAATCATCAAGGGGCCGTCGGGGCGGCACAAAAGATGCGCCAGGGGAGGAGAAGCCGGGTGGCACGACAGGTGACTCTGATTTGACGGGTTTATGAGGGCCCTCTTTCTTCGCTTTTACTCCTTTCCATTTCCGATCTCGTATTCATAATCGAACGGAGAAAGAGCAAGCAGAACGGAGAGCAAAGGAGCGCGTGAAACTCTTTCACTCGGCCGCTGCTCCAAATTGTATCACCGCTCCAAACGCTTCTGACTAACAAAACGAGGAGAAAGAGACGAATTCCGGATGACGAGGCGGCGAGGTGCGAACAAGAAGACGTACATGACTAATTGGGAAACCAAGGCTACACTGGAGGAAGAGCAAAGGGGCCACGGAGATCGGAAGATCGACACCGAACTCGTTTCGATGATCGCGTGCTCGAGAAAAGGACTGCGTTTCCGAAAAAGATCCGAAAAGTAGAAAGATCAGAAACTTTTCATAGTTTCGTTGCGATAGAGAAAGAGATCTGTTCAGCTTCTGGGTAATCCGAGAGGCTTCGTTTCACATATCTAGTACACTATAATCTGTGGTTTATTATTTTTGAAAATCGGAAATGGACGAGAATCGAAAGGAAACCGATAATTAGAGGAAAAAGGAGGGAGGAGAGAAAGAGAGAACTTCATTTTGTGGTTTTACGACGGAAAGCTCGCAATTATATGCGCACAAATCTCGTGAGAAAACGAGGTTTGATTATGGAAACCACATGTCTTTCTCTCAACTCGTTACGATGAAGAAGGGAGTAATCCTTCAATTTCACGGAGAAGAACAAAACAATTTCATTCGGTCTCTTCTTCTCGCGTTCTCAGAGTACAGGCCTTCAAAACGAGAGGATCGTCTCTCGAAAACTAGTCGGCGGTAAACGGAAAAGAGTATTCAAATAGTGTCGAACTGCGCACTCACTTCGGAATGATCATCATCGTATACACCGACTTGAGCTCCATAATGCAACGGAATTATCTCCATTGTCGAGTGGTTTAATGCATTGAGAAGTACCTGAAAAAGAGAATGCAGGAAAGTTCTCGATTGCAATCAGTTATGGCACGGTCGTTGTTGAGGGAAAATGGCATTATTTTGAACGAGAAAAGAAGAAAGAAAGAAAGGGAGAGAGAGAGAGAGAGAGAGAGAGAGAGAGAGAGAGAGAGAGAAATAGAGAGGAAGAGAAAGACACAGTTTGTACTGGAATTGGTAAAAATGTATCTGTTACGAGAGAGTGAGAGAGAACAGGTAAACAAAGAGGCGGGGCCTGAGAGGCACGTGACTGGATATGGGCGAGTAGAACCGATTCCAGTTTCTAGTTTTCTCTCTTCGCGCATGATTCACGTGTCGTTTCGTGTAAAGAGAAATAATTCTATTGGGATGAGGCACTGACCATTTCCGATTCGAAACACTGATTAGAAGTGGAAGATATTCAAATTTCAATAAGAAACTTTTTAGCAGTCAGAGAAAATATTGTCTTTCTTCCGGTTAGAGTTTACCTACGAGTAATGAACATTGGAGGGTCACTGGTCTTCCGGAGATCTACGTCAGCCTCCCGTATCAATCTACATGCGATGGTTATCTCGATTCCTGAGGAACAGAATGCACTTGCGGCACGTTTTTGTTCTCTTCCTTGCCAAAAAGTCGGTATGAAGAAGATTCGGAGAAAGAAAAAACGAATGAAAGCTTCGAGAAGAAGAGAGAAGAAGTGAGAAACGAGAGAGTTTCCATCGCTTCGAGAAGTCGAATTGCGTGATGTGCAGGAAGATTTATAGGGGAAAGGAGGGGAGGACGAGCGAGTTTCTGTGTCGGGAAGGTCTCTGAACAGTGCGGGAGAAGGAATCAAAAACCAGATGATCCGACGATTCGTGAACACTGTTTGTTGTTGTTAACTGCTCTTTTCTCTTCACAAACACACTTTCGAGGCGGCAGGGACCATCTGAAACGGCTCCTTCTCTTTATATGCATGTCCCTCTTTTTATGGCTTCTGCGCGAAGAGGCAAAGCAGAGAGACACGAGAGAGCCGAAGTGATTAGAGAACGCAAACACGCACACACTCGCCCATCGAACCGGGTCGCATAGATAGCACTGCCTCAGTCCGGCGGACGGCGAAGCTGTCCAACGAGTCCGCAAAGTGTCGTCATGGTGTACGAGAGTTCAGCCGTGCAGACGCGGCATCACACCACACACGCATTGACTATCGACTTTCCACACACAACTGCGTAAACACTGACTTCCCCACACTTCATCGACTCGCCAAAATGGTGGAGTTCAACAATGGCGATTCAGAGTATCATAACTTTCTGAAGGCCTCCAGTTACATTCAGGAGTACACCAGAAGGCTGGTAGAAAGGAATTCCCGAAAAGTGAGTGATTGATTTGATCGATTTTCTCACTGAAAGTACTATTGATTGGTTATAGATTCTCAAGATTCCGGAAAGCTTGAACACTGTGAGTCATCTGGCAACTTTGGTTAGGCAATTTCTAGGAGAACAGCAAGAATTGGCTGGGAAAGTGGAGAAACTGCACGACTCTCACAGAAATTTCAACGCGTTGATAAAAGAAAGACTGGATGTAGGTCGCTTTTTGAACAAAGTGAAGAGAGCATCTCAATTTCAGAAGTGCAAATGCGACATGGAATTGAGTGTAAAGAGTATTCTGCATAAAGACATCAATTTAGAAGAAATAAAACGAGATGACGGCTCGGTAAGCTTTTGGATATCATGAGAAATGTTCAATAAATAAAGAATTAACAGAATTTCACGATCAAAATTCCGACGTCTTCGCCGTTCACTGCTTATATGAATCCCAGCCTGAATCACGAGAGAGAAGCCCCGCGACTCGACTTGGAGCTGATAAAAATGATCGAGAACGGGATCCCGCCGTTCAACGACGTGCACACTCCGGACGAATCGTTGCAATTCCAACAGCCGTTTGACAATCACTTCTTCGATCCGAGCGACAAGCGGAAACAGTCTTTCAAGGCGGTTTCCGCGAGAAAACGACCGCTGCCGCACGATTCGACGGCCGGACCGTATCAGTGCAGAGAGTGCGAGAAGACGTTCCGCCAGAAGCACGGACTCGCCCAGCACCTGCTCACGCACGATTCGCACGGAGCATTCGAATGCGACGGGTGTGGGAAGAGGTACTCGAGGCAGGAAAGCGTCTACCGACACCAGAGGGTAAGTAAGCCGTTCAGAGTTATCGGAGAAGACCGCTCTGTTTCAGAGCACGCAATGCACCAAGTACCAAACTCTGACGAACGTCCGACACGACGAGGACCCCGGGCCCTCCTTAGTCAAGAATCTCCAAATTGCCCCCGGCGCTTTACTTCTCTGAATCACATAGATGCCTCTTTCAAGCACGTGTAACTTTACTGGTATCCTGGTTATCAACCGAAAACTATGGACTTATTTGCAATAAACAGTTTATCAAGAAGACAGTTTATTGATGTTGCATTCCGTGAGAAACTGAACTGGTAAAACATGATACACGAAGTGGGATCATTGTAAAACGAAACCGAATAGTGCAATAAAATCTCAAACAATCTGCTGCAAATTATGGGTGCAATAAGTATAATAAGGTGAGGATTTCTTGATTAGGTACTCTTCTTATCGGCCATGCTGTCGTCGAGTGCCTTCTGAATGTGCTTGAATGCGTTTTTTCCCAGGTAGTCGGGCTGTCCGGCTTCCCAAGCAATGCGCTGCATCTCAGAATCATCCGGAAAGAGGCGTTGGCTCGGATGGTTCGCTCCGTGGTGTTCGTGAGACGGGGAAGGGTGGGTCTGCTGGCTGAATATGTGCCACTGCTGGTAGTGCTCGCTCTTGTGCATTCCGCTTGAGCTGGTGGTCCACGGCTTCTGCGAGCCGATGAAATGCACGATTTTCGTCTGAGCGCCGTATCTGAAGCGGGAAGAATGAAACCAAAACAGAAGGAAACTTAATGTACTTCTTGTAGGCCGCGGCATAAGAGTAAAACTCGGTGCTCGTCATGTTGTAGATGAACGGCAGTCTATGTGCGGATGGAAGATCCCGCCAGTTCGAGAAGTACTCGTTGAGAAGACCCTGATCGCCTCCGTCAAAAGATCCAGTCGATGTAGCCAATGCGACCAGAGCATTGTAGACACTATGAGACGGTGTGAAAACGAAGACGCCCGAGTTGAACATATCCGGCCAGCCAATATCGGCAGCTGCCGAGAAATCGGGTCTCTCGAAAAGCTCATCGCAATTCTGAACGAGCATCGTGTCGGCGTCAAGGAAAACCGCCTTCGAATACTGCGTCAGACGCCAGCAGTGAAGTTTTGTGAAGGTGACTCCGAGCTCCGGACGGCCGATGAGAGCGAGATTCTCCGAATCGTTGCTATTGAACACGTCGACGACGGTCACTTCATCGAACTTTCTCTCCAGCTCTTCGCGAACACCGGAAGTCACCTGGAAAACGTTATGTCTTTGAAGGCATAAATCGTAATACGAACCTGGTTGGTGATAAGGCAATGAACCTTGCGACGAGTTCCGGAAGAGCGAAGTGAGTTGAGAAGAGTGAACGCGCCCCGTGCATAGTGATCGTTCGTCGCCAAAGTGATCCACGCCTCCGTCATCGTGCTGCCGGTGAGTTAATCAATAAAGCGGGGACAAATCAGAGAGGGAGAGAAAGAAAAAGAGACGGAAGCCGAACGTAAACAAATTGAGGGAGCGACTGTGGGCAAACGAAAATTCCAGAAAACTCGCGCGCGCGCTCTTCGAAGTGTTCAGTTGCGCATTAAATTACGCATCTTTGCAGACTTTTAGTATCACCGTAACCTTCCTCAAAAATAAAAAAGCGCATTGGAAATGGAGCGTAGAAGGACGACGAATCGCCCGTTTGTTAGAAGAACCGGATCCAATTTCAATTTTATCAAAGTACAGCTGTATAATTGATCACTAGAGAACAGCGTGTTCCTCGTATGACTCATCACAAAAATATCACTCGAAAACGTTTCCCTCCTCGCCATCTTCCTTCCTCTTTTCGATTTTCGACTTGAGATAAAGGAGGTCGGAATGCGAGACGACGTCGTTGATTCGGCACTTCTCGCCGCCCTCCGACATCCATTTCTTGCCGTCCGAAGTGTTCCGAATGTGAGCCGAACGGTACACGTCGGGAAGAGAGTTCGTGAGCATCTCGAACTGTTTCTCCGTGGTTTCGAGAGGAACGTGCTGGCAAACGAAGCGAGAAGTGTCCATCAGACTCCATGATCCTTCTCCGAACTGCAAAAAAGAAAAGGGAATTCGGGTGACATATAGTGTGGATCACTTGCATTGATGGGCTCTTTGAGCCGCAGGTTGCTCCCGAACGAGTGTCCGTTCTCCGCGAGAAACTCGCTTTGTCCCTGAAGAAATGCTGATTTTTTGAGTCACAGGGACTAGAAAACTCTCGTGGCCGAGCTTTTCCTTGTCAAAGATTTCTGTTTCTTTCTCACGGAATCACCTCGTAAATCGTGTTAAAAGGGCCGAAACTGATCGAGTAGCTGTTTTGAATTATCGGTTTTTTCGGTGACATCGAGTGTATTTCCAGAAAACGGCAATTCAAAATAATAATTTGATCGCAGGCCACTGAAATTCGCATTCCCGTGCAGTTTCTGACTATCACAATTCCTCGAACCGCTCCCAAAACTATCCATTTACAGTAGGAAAGGCTGTCCAGAAACACTGTTTCGCATCTGAAATTTCAGATAATGATCTCTAGATTTCCCGAGATTTCTACCTCAACGGCGCGAAAACAAACGAAGCTTTCGGTTTGTCGTTGCAGATCCTCAGATGGATGTTCGCGTATTCGTCCTTCCGAAGCACTTCTATCTTGTTTATGTAGTGTAGATGCACGACTCTCCGGCTGTTGTGAGCCAGCGTTGTCCTCCTGACCGTCGAGAATATCGGAGTGGGCTTCTCGGATGAAAACTCGTCAATGTGATAGGGGTCTTTGATGAGATGCCTTCTGATTTCATTGCAGAGGAACGGCAGCGAGATGCTATTCACTTTGTCCATAATGAGAGGAACGATGTGGGAGAGAGGACGGACACCATGCTGATTCGAGTTTCCATGCTTTTGCTTCATAATTCCTTCGAACATCCCGTCGAGAAATTCGTATCCCTACAAGTTTCTTCTCGATATAACTTTTACATCCGCTCAGATGAGCGGGCCACTACGGCACCAAAATTCATCGGCTCCGTGCGGTCATCAAGCTCCGAAGAGCTGCTTCACGCTCGCGGCCCGCCCGTCTCCCGCTCATCGCGGATGGCATCTCTACCAATAAGATGGGAATTACGAGATACATACTGCAGAAATGATTCTGTATAGTATGGTCTCGACGAAAACAGCGCGCCGCCGAGGCATAGAGTCTGCGAGCGGCCGACGTCTCGCGGGTTCCGCCGCTCACTATAGTTTGCGCGTACCCTGGCGCCGCCCTCCAAAGGAAGAGAAAGTGATAAAGGGAAAAGAAGAGGGACAGCTATTCTCACCTGTCCGCTTCCAATCGCCTGCACAATTTCTCTGTCCTGAAGACGTCTTCCGACGTCCAACTGGAAGAGAAGTTTGAATATTGAGCCTGTAACCTGAAGATGATTTCACTTTGCGCAGATTTATTCGCGAACCAAAATATTTCTGAAGTCTGGCGAGAAGTATTTCCGACCGATTCGCTTTCGACAGCTCCTTCGTTCTCTGTTGTAGAGCGGCGAAAAGAAGCGAGTAAACGAGCAGCTTCTTGCGAGCCGTCATCTAAATTCACGCCCCTTTAAGGCGTCATTAGAGCGCGTTTCCACTTACATTTCCGTGCTCGACGGCGTTTTGAAAGATCGCTTCCGCGTGGTTTTCAGGAATCCTCTCATTGCAAACACTTTCGAACTGGGCTGGACTGAAATTCGCATACGTTAGTTTAAAATCCGGCGGAATCGCTAACCTAATCTGATCGGATTCCTCGAGCGATCCGATGATTTCCGAGCAGACCTCGTAGAAACGAGCGAACGGATCGGAGTCCACGTGGCACGAAGGAAAGTAAAACTGGAGGGAACGGACGGTGCGAACCCACACGTAGATGCTCGTCATTGCGACAAACGGAGCATTGTGCGGCTGCTCGCCGAGCTCGAGCCCGTGTCTCCATGGAAACGGAACAGCGGCGGATTGTTGTCTGTTTCTTTGCGGTCTCATCGTTTATTCCAATGACTTGTCAGCAGCACAACTCGTAAAGGGGAGAGAGAAAGAAAACAATCAATGACTCGGGAAAGAGATGAAAGAAGAGGAAAGGAATCGTGTTTGCGAAGGACTCGGGTGACCTAGACGTTTGCATGCGGCAGACTGAACAACGACGGCAGCTCGCCGTGCATCGGCAGGTCCGGAGTCTCCGGCAGTCGGCGACGTCGTCCGAACCGACGGAGTCTCTGGTTCTCCCACGAGTCCGACGTCAGACGCGTCGCGAAGATTGGAGGCGGCGGCGTCGGCAGCTCGTCCACGTCCGCTTCGTCCCCTCCGTCCGCTTCTTCTGCGTCGGAGTCGTCGTCTGCGAGGTATCCACGTGGACGTCGAGTGTCAGAAGAGACGAGTGGAGGTGGGAGGAGCTTCCGATGGTTCTGAACTTCTGGAGATGAACGACGTCGACGATTACGGTTCGGTTGGGCTGAAGGCGATGGCGGCGGAGAGGCCGGGCGGTTCGGGTTCGGAGGCGGGAGGATGACCTGAAAGGAAGTTCGTGGGATCTTCTCTCGATTCTCCTCACGAGACATATAACACGATCGCTAGGAGTCCATTCACATGCCCCTTTTCTCGAACAGTCATATTGCCTCTCTTCAAAAAAAAAAAGTGTTGAAGTTAAACTTTCGCGGGTAAACCACGGGGTGTGTCAACGGACTCCGGGCCTCACGCGATCCTGTAATACCTTCGAAAGATGCGCTTCGACGTGATTCTGATCGGGAGCCTTTCTGTCGCCGGGCACGTAGTGCAGCACGGCCTCGTCGATTTCCTCCTTCGGAAGCCTCGGTTTGTCTCGCCGACTGCGGTTGTTCGCGTTCTCGAGTCGCTCTCCGAACTTGACTCGAACGACAGAGTTCCACATGGCACTCACGTGCCAGTACCAGTGCCAGTACACGTACAACTGAAACAGAGCCTCGTTCTGAACCCCCGTTCCGCTTTCAGATTACATGAAAGAAGTTGAGAGCGGTGCCTAGAAAGTAGAAGAGGATCGGGATGAGCGGAGCAGCTTGCGGAGCGGCGAGCACGACGACGATCCTGGGCAGGGCAGCGAGCAGAAGGACTAGAAGACAGACTCCGTAGGCGGACTGCTGAAAGAAGAGCGGAAAGTCCCCCCCGGATTCCCTCGAAACCGTCCCGACGGGCTAACTATACGTCGTCGTTTGTGTGCTCTGTCTGTCCGTCTGCGCCCTCTCGCCACGCCGCGCTCTCTCGCTCTTGCACTTTTATGCAGTGAAGCCTCCGCCCCAGTTTTTTCGGTTGTGTTCGGGCGTCCTGTTTGCCTGGGGGTGACGATTTGGAAGGGCGCGAGAGAGTGCGCGCATCCGAGAGACGCCAGACGAAAAGACGGCATTTCGCGTCTCTCGCTCCTTTTTTCGGGGGGCGCCGGGCTCGAGAATAAACAAAAACCGTTATCGTTTCGAGTGAAGTCTGTGTCTGGTGTTTGTCTGTGCGCGCACCCCCATCGCGCGTCCGACGACTACCGTAATCCGGTTGCTCCCAACAAAAAGAATGCACTTTTATGGGTTCTTCTTCCATGGACTTTTGGTTTTTTCTCCGAGAGTGCGCGAGCAAAAACCGGCGGGTGACCCCATTCAAAGCACAGAGCTCCGAAAAGAAGAGCCGAGATGAGCAGAGATCAAGGATCTGTTGCAAACCGTGCAGGGACTAGAAACGGATCGAGACAGAACTCGGCCACGATTCCTTTTCTAGTCCCTGCCCCACTTTTTTCAACAGCGTGTTTTCCAAATCGACGTCATTATCTTCCAAAGCGACATCAATGTTTTTTTGTCGGAAACTCAGAAGATCCCTCACCCCCAGTCTCCCACTTCACTCGAAACATTCTGAGGGCAGCTGGCGAGGCGGCGGCGTCCAAAAAAACCCTTTTCGCTCCCTCCGCGGCCGCTTCATTCCACATTTTTTATAGTTAGAGAGGGAAAGAAAGAGAGACCGGTCTCTTCTTCTTCTTCTTCTAATTTCTTTGCACTTTTTTGCATCCTCGGCTTTCCCGATCGCGCGTTCCACAGCACCCCCAGGACGAGCGGAGACGCAGACACACTTTATATATGATATTACGGTAGAGAGGGAGAGAAAAAAAGAGAGAAAAGTGAGTGAGTGTGTGTGTGTGTTTTATGTTCTCTTTCTTCATCTTCTTCTTCTTCATCTTTTCTCCTGTGACACTAAAAGAAGAAGAAGAAGAAAAAGAGAAACGATTACAAAAAATGTGGGGCGATGTGTCCCGGGAGGAGCGAGAGAGTGCGCGTGAGCGAGAGACGCAGACACCCGGGGGCCTGGGGGTGACATGTGTTCGCGGGATCCGATGGCTCCCAGAGCTCTTCGAGAGCAAGCCGAAGGGCTCAAGTGTAATCGTTTTACGAGCCTCTTTCATCTTTCGAAACTTGCACTTTTCGCCGACTCTGGAGGTCCTCCGATCGTGTTGATCCGTCGAGACTCGTGTTTGTCTTTTTACTCCGGGAAGGCGAATACGGATCGAATGAGGGGAGACTGTGCTGCTTTTTGTCTAGACATGTCACTAGGCGCTCGGATTTCAGTGTCAAGTGTGCTCGGCCGAAGGGTTCAGACATTCGCACAGGGACGGGACAGATACAAACTACAGTCGAGCAGACTCGAAACCGAGAGAATGAGTTCGGTGGCCGAACTTTCGCTTTCGAGCCTCTCCTCGTGCTCCGCTATTTTTTTCGTATTTTCCCGTTTTACGCAACCATTTTCATTGTAATATTTCAAGAATCGCGTCTCGGCGCTTCTTTTCTCGTCAACAATTGGTCTTCTGTTCAGACATAACCCGTCAAGTGACATCGTGCGGGGGTCTCCGGAGGTGGTCTCTGGGGGACGGTTTGGGAGACGGAAGGAGTCGTCGAGAAGAATGTCGAGAAGAAATGAACTCACTTGGAAGAGGAGCGGCCAGAAGAGGTAGGGTTTGGGGTGCGAGAGGAAGGTGACGGGGATCGAGAAGAGGAGCGTGAGGCAGTGCGACACGCACCACAGAAGACGTCCGAAGCCTGGAGGCGATGCGACTCAGCGGGAGCCGCGTGCGAACTTCTACTCACCGCCGTCGAGGTACTCGGCCACGCAGCCGCGGATGCCCCACAAGTAGTGGAAGAGACGGATGTCGAAGATGACGGCGTCGACCGCTTCGAGAGGAAGACTGCCCTCCAGAAAGTCGCACTTTAAGATCTGAAACGTGGAAGAGTTACCCGGGCGGCGGAGGTTTCTAGTCCCTCCTACCATGCTATGGTTCATGTACGAGTTGACGTGCTGTGCGACCGCCCAGAAGCAGACGAGCAGTTGGATCGAAGCGATGACCAGACATATGTGCGAGTTGAGGAACCTGCAGAGGACGCCGATCGGATCAGCTCCTTTCTCCTCGACTCACTGGTATCCGACGAATTTGGTACACTCGTCGCGCACTTTGAGCAACGCCATCGCGGCTCCTCCATATCACCGCCGCCTCCTCATCGTCTTCTCGTTGGCATGTGTCGTCGCCAGAGTGTTTGCAGCAAATTGGCACGAAACGAGGAGCGAGACGAAGATTCCAGTGTCTCTATCTGTCTGCACTGCTTTCGCTCTGCTCCGACACGCACACGCACACGGATAATCCTATTGAAAAGGCGAGATTAGCACATGGAAAAGGGGAGGGAGCACATGAAGAATTAGAAGGCACGAGTCTAATTGAATGGAATCACACAAAGTGCGAACAAAAGGAGGAAAAGAAGAAGAAGAAGAAGTTGGAATGAAACGGAGAGCCTCTGCACTAATTTGTCATGCAATTGCGATGAGCCGCCGCAAAAAAGAGCACAAATGAATGAATTCGTTTCTTCTCCTCCCAAAGCCTATCATCAATCTCTGTGCCAAGTCGTTTCCGTCGAAAACGCGCTCTACCGTACAGCACCACTGCTGATTGCGAAACGTCGTTTTGAGGTCAGACTTCAAAAAGTGTGAAGGAAATTGACTGGAAAGCAACATGTTTAGAAAAAAAAATGGGAAAAAAGATCTGGAAAGGAGAGAAAAAGAAAAGTGGTGTTTGAAAAGTGTGGGCTCGTTTTTCTTTGCGACACCCCCTCGTCTCTCCACATCTATCCCCTCCGGAATTCGTCGGATTTTGAGCCGAAGGGTATCTTTCGGGCTCGAAGAACACCTTCGGGCCAGAGACGCGATTGGCCGACTAATGGAGGGAGAAAACGAAAAGTCTCTCTTCTTCTTCTTCGGAAGTGGTTATTTGAGACGTCTTCTTCTCCTCTACACATACTTAATCTGCTTCTCGACGAAGGCCTCCTGCCGGTGAGTGATGGCTTCTGGCCGCCTTCGGATGAGCGAGTGAGCCAGGAAGAAGACTTCTTCTCCTTCTTCCGGCCGCCCCCCCATTGAATATTCATCCGATGGGCGCGGAGCCAGAATACAAGGGCATATTACACACGAGCCGCCGATTTCTGAATGAATGCACAAGCCGGCTCCATATAAATTTATATTGTGAGCATGTTGGCCGGCTCGAGATTACTTTTGAGACATGATTCGAGAGAGAGAGGCAGCGCGCAAGCAAGCAATCCGATACCTGAAAGAGACGCTAAAGAGGCCGGACTTTGAAATGACTGGTTTCAGGTGGAAACTCGCCCTCGATGGCCTGGGAAACGGACACTTTCTTCACGTTTTCAGCGAAAACTGGAAGTCTATCGACTTTCAAGAGAAAGGAAAACGTGTTTGCACCTGCTTGTGGGGACTGAGAAATCACCCGATGATCCTGACGAAAATGAACGGATTTGCTGGAAGAATAAGAAGTTTTTGTTGACGGATCCTTCCAGAAGATCCGATTAGAGCTCTTTTTTTTTCGGCGAGCCCAGAACTCAATTAGATGCTTTTTTGGGGGGGATCCAAACGTATTTTATTTCCAAATAACTTTCATTTTTTGCGAAGATTCTGTGGCTCACAGAGACACAAATTCAAAATACAAACAGACAAAATATGAATAATGGACGAGTGGACGAGTCTCTGAGCGAAGAGAGACGTCTGATTTTGCGGTGTCTACTATTATTAGTTTCAGATCGAAAACTCGTAATCTCTTAAAACGCGGGCGAGGATTTTTTCAGATGGAGATGCCAGATGGGACGGCCAGAAAAGCGAATAAATAGGTGAAAGGGTGGCGGGAAGGGATGAAAGAAACGAAGATGAGTGTCATGATGGAAAAAGGGGCGAAGAATGGGAAAGAGAGCTATTCGGATTTGAGAAGTGGGTTACTGTAGAACGAGGTGGATGCGAGGGGGAACGGCATGAACGGAGTGAACTGAGGAGGCGTCGAAGGATCGAGCAGCGGGAGCTGGAGTCCGAGACGTTGGGCCATCTGGAAGAGGTTCAGCGGCGGCAGGAGAGCCGGGAGCTGCACTGGCGGAGCCGCGAGCATCGGAGCCACGGCGGGAACGGCAGGCACCTGCACTTCCGAAGGCGGCGGAGTCGACGATTCGGGGGTGGTGTTGCGAGAGGACGCCTGGAAAGGAGGATCGTAAAATGGGTTGCAAAGGGGGACGATATGGCCTGAGAACCCGCATCGTAATGTTGCGGAATTCGAAAGTTTAACGAGGGGCACTCACCTCTTCATCGTGGGACGGGGGGCTCATGCTGGAGATGCTCGACGAGTCGTTGATGGCTGCTTGAGACGAGGAAGAGGACGAGGCGGACGAGGCGGACGAGGAGGAGGACGAAGACGCCGTCGCTTCGGCCGAACGTCTCCGCAGCTCCTTGCGCTTGTTGGCGAACCAGTTGGAGACGACTTGCGGCGAGACGATCTCTTTCGGCATCAGACCCACTCCCTTCTTGTCCATTTGCAGCAGGTGATTGCATGCGGTGGCGATCTCGATGCGTCGCGGAAGATCCGGGAACGGCGTCTGGGCGAAGAAGTTCTCGAGCATGCGGATGAGGATCGGACGGAACACGTATCGCTCGCGGCGCTGCGGAACCAGCTCTCCGTCGCCGTTCGTCTCGAGACGCGTCGACGGATCGGCGAGAAAGGCGGCGAGTTTGGCGGGGTGGCGGCGGCAGTTCAGGTACCAGCAGTAGATGTTCTTGCGACATCGCAACGACAGCTCCCGATGGTTGCCGTTGAGGAGTTTCGAGATGTACGGCTGACTCACTCCCGTCATCATGGCCACTGTGGTCTGGCGGAGCGAGTACTGCGTGATGAACGTCTTCATGTCGAGGATGCACGCCTCCTCGCCCTGCTTCATGAACTCGTCGAGCTCGCTTGGGTCGTCCAAAGTCGTGATCTCCTTCATCGGCGTCCGTTGACTGCGGATCGGACGAGGAGCACTGGAGCAGATCGGGTGCTCGAAGGTGGCGGGGGAGGCGGGCGACACTTGTTCCGATTTGACGGCCACTCCGGGCGGCACCGTTTGGACTGTCAGGGTCTCGGGCGAGATGGACGGCGAGGCGACGAGCTGCTGCACGAGAAGCGGACTGTAGAGCGACGTCGTCGTCGGCGCGGCGATCTTGTTGTTGTTGTTGTGCGGCGTTTCGAGATCGCTGAACGCCTTGATGATCTGATCGGAGGAGATGCCGGTGATGTGCAGCTTCTGGATGAGTTCAAGTTGTTCCACTGTGAACAGCATCCTTCTGAAAACCGAACGAAATTAAACGGTATCAAAGGAATGGGGGAAGATATGCAGACGAGCACTGTTTTGTATAGTTCTGTATTGTATGAGAAGGCGTTGCACAAATAAAGAGAGTATTACACAAAAATAGGAATAGTAAACAGGTGCCTCCAGATGATAAGGGGAAAGTGGATTGGGGAAGCAAGAGTGGACACATGGAAACTGTGTGGAGACCACAACCACAAATAAGCGAGAGAGAGAGAGAGAGAATCTCGAATCGGTGTGGTCTGGCAGATCGGAGGGGGCGGGGTCCCGCGAGACGCAGGCGGCCCGAGAGATGTTTCTTCGAGGAGAGAGAGAAGGGGGCGGGACTTAAAGTGCAATGTTTACTCCCCACACACACCAGTTGTGTATGCGAGAGAAAGATGGAGAGAATGAAGGACAGGCGAAAAAAAGTGAACTGGAGCAACCTGCCAAAAGGGACACGCCCACTTTGGGGGGGATGTGGTGGAAACGATGCAAGTTGGGCGGGGGGTATACAACGAGGCAGATGGCCAGAAAGTCGACAGGTATAGTGGTCGTATAGTATGCAAGGAGTCGATTGGAATTCAAAACATATGGGGGGCGAGGGGCGGCCGTAAATGTGTCGGGCTCATCACTGATCAATCGGGAGATGGTCCGGAGAAGTGCTTGCGCCTCGACAAGAAAAAAAAAAGAAACGAAAAGGAAAAGAGAGTGCGGTGCGACGATGTACGCATAGCTACGGCACGCTGATAACGGAGAACGACTCGAACCGGGTCGCCCCGTCCTGCATTTCTCTGTTTGTTATAGTCAACTGATCAGACGCTGAATGACGTCTCTTTCAGGAGGTCAGCCCGGCCGGCCTACTGAAGCCCGCGATCTAGTCTTCAGGGCCTTCTGAAGCCTGCGACCTTCTGGCTCTCCAGCATGGGCTCTGCAACGTTTCTGACAGGTGTCTCGAGTTCTGACAAGCAGAGACTTAGCCCCCACTTGCCCTTCGGCCAAGTATTGTTTTCCACAGATGCGCACGCGTGCAAATCTGCACCATTTCGTCAGAAATCCACCATTATAGCCCGCACTTGGCCTCCCGTGGCCCCGCGTGTTTTCAACACCTGCCAAGTTGAGGATCCCCTCTGGGAAGGCAAAACGAAACGAATTGTGCAGCAGAGGACGAGCCGTCCTCCCTCAGTTGCATAGTATACCCGCAACGACGTGATAACCACCACTTATCGGAGCGCATAGTTGAGAATAGGAAGGTGATAGGGAAGTGACAAAGTGTGGCATCAAACCAGCATACACGCGGGGGAGAGAACGTCGCGAACTGTGTCGAGAAGAAGAGGAGGAGGGGGACTGCTGCAGGTTCAGCAAAGTTCACACCCCTTCGCAGCCTATCTCCAAGTGCCATCTCTCGCAGTTTTCAACCGTTTCCATTTCCGCAATCTGACCATCTCTGCCTAAAGTACGGCGAAGTTTTCTCGAAAGTTACAGTACAACGTGCTTATCTAACTGAAATCTATGCTGAAAACAAGAGTACGCGATGAAAGGGAAACCCAAGTGTTGTCATTCTCTCGTGATAAAGGAACGAATCGTTTCGTGATTTCTGTTTCCTATCGGGGGGTTTCTCTGGGGGTGCTCCCTCCCGGTCGTGTTGACCTGCTTGGAACCTCGGGATTTCTGATCTTCCAGGCCTATATCCAATCTGCACTTGAAACGGTCGTTGATACGTCGTCGCACCCACGACAAGAAGGGCTCTTCTCGTTTGCGACGGACACGAATCAAAAATGCATGCGGTCATATATATGGAACATGTGCAACACTAGGCCCGTCTCTCCCCCAAAAAATGCGGGACCGTGGTCTCTGCGGACAGAAAGGTGTAACAGTGGGAAGACGAATTTGATCGGTTATGCATGGGCGACAGGAGTGACAAGTGTGGAAAGCGGACGAGAAGAAGTGAGTTTCAGAAGGTCCACTTTTGAACCCGATTAGGAGCGAGAAGTGGGCCGGCGGGGGCTTTCCGTCTACAAACCCCCCGTGTACTAAGAGTGGACTGACACACATATAGGACAAAAAATCTCCTCGCATCGCAACAGACCGACGTCCTTCGTCTCGGTTTTTCGACGGCTTCCTCCGATTGTCTGCTAAACCCCAAAAATGAGGATGAGTAGTGAAGTGAGGAAGGTATTCAGACGGGCAACGAGGTCGTTTCGACTCGGAACGGGCTCCGAGAGAGGCCGATCTGATTCCGAGTCAGTGACGTCACGGGACTACAATATCTCTCGCGACGATTCGATCGCCTTCTCGGTTATTATCAAAACTAGAAGGAATGCCCTTTCCACGGCCGTCATCACATGACACATCGGCTTCCGATCTGCAGAGAAGGTTTCGATTCGGTTCGCTTCTTCGATCGCTTTTTTATTGTGTTGCGAGTAGTAGAATTCGGGTCAAGTAAGAAAACGAAGGCTTGCCCCCTTCCTCCTCCTCCTACTCCTCCTCGTGCACTTTGCGACACATTCTCTCCCGCCGCGGCGCCTCCTCACCTCGTTCATTAAAGCCATCCTCACGCATAGTGAAGAGGGACAAAAAAGGAAACGAGGCTGACCTTTTTTCGGAACATCAATGAAATGGGCAATAGTGGCGGCTGTTGTGTTGCGCAAATTTGAATTGTGTCGGGGACGAAAAAACTGTTCGACGACGAAAACTTGTTAGATGAGGCCAAACAGGGAGACGTCTTCAAGATTCTCTGAGCGCGAAAAGTTCGTTCGTTTGAAAGATTACGGCCGGAACTGCTGGAAGGCCTCCCCGAGAAATTGGTGTTTTGCGAGGGCCCGAATTGATAGTAATTCGCGGGGGATTACTAACTTTCCGGTTTATCACAATAAAACGATAATCGATTACGAGCCCCCCGTAATCGAAAAAAGGCCGTCGGTCGCTTCAAATTGCAACTATCTTCTTCTTCTTTTCCGTCTCGAAAAAGTTCCGAAAAAAAGAAAGTTCTTTCGATTCGAAGAAGAAAGAAGGGAAGCGCGGGGAACCCATCGACCTTTTAAATTAGTAAGCAATCAGGCGAATCTACAGTACTCACTTCTTCTTATTCTTCTTTTATTTACGTCGCAGTAAACCGAGTGATCACAACTCGGAAAAGGGCAAAACTGTCGAAACTTGTTATCTGTAGACGTACAGACGGAAGAATGCGAATGTCGTCTGCGAGAACCTCTTCGGCTATTCAGAAGCATGAACTTCCGAGCGAGCACGTCATCTGGGAACAAGGACCACATGTGTGGGTCACTAACCGGCCATGACCCTTCTCCGGCGGAGCCTTCTCTCACCTCTACGTCTTCTGATGAAGGCATCTGGGAGACGTGACCTGTCACGACCCCCCGAATAACGCATACTAGAGCCATTTGCCAAATTTCCCGAACGTCTTGACCCGATAAGTACGAGATGAGTCGAATAGTCAGTTCGTTGTTCCACCCTCACGTCATCACTCAACGCTTCCATCTTATCAACGCCATCTATCAAATCGAATCTTCTTCTTTTCTCCTGAAGCACTCAGCCATTGAAACGCAACAAATACCCACCGCCCGCTTCTTCAAGGCTGTTCAGTCGTTTTTCTCACATAATACAACACATAATGCTGATCGGTTCGAGGCGCCCGGGCGGCCCGTAGCAGGAAGAAGCATACTGAACACGGGCCAACCGCGCAAGTTTTTGCGACGACGCGTTCAGTTTTTTTCGGCTTTGTACTTTTTGCAGCGCGCTCCCCTCCTCGCGACCAAACGATAATCGGGTTTTTTCGGCCTATTTATTGTGATCGTCGGATGGGAGAAGAAGAAAAAGAAGAATACACAGGAGGAGAAGCGAACGACATTCTCGAGGGAAAGGGAACCGAAAAGAGAAGAAGAACACATTTGTGACACGGGAACGATTAGACTTCTTTCTCGTTTTCTTGAATCGAACCGAGCCTATTCGTGTCTTGAAGTCCTGCAGAGGCGAGTTGCTCTCGATTATCGACAACTTCATTGCAACAGAGCGAAAGGTACTCGGCTAGGACTTCTGGAGAACACGTTTCGGCGACTTTGTCGATCGATTCGGAAACGTTTCTGGAATCGAACTCATTTTGGCGGAAGAACTATTCTTCTGACCTTATAATATCCTGAATCTCTTCGGGTGCAGCTAACAGTTCTGACTCCAAATTGATATCCGATGCGGACGCCTTTACGTACTCGTCGATGTGTACTGTCACTGGAAGATCGCGTCCGTTTGACATTTCGAGCAAGTCCTTCAGGAAACTCATTTGTCTAAAACCGAATTCGCTTGTTTCCATTCTGTCCGATCTTCCCCCCACTTGCTGTAAACAAAGTGCCGTCCGTTCCTCAGAAAGTCCGTGTTGTACTGGTCCCTCTTCCTTCGATAGAACTGCTTCAGCATGTGCACGTGCTGCATCGAGCCCCAGCCGCCGAGCTTCAGAGAGATAGTGCACCACGCCTGTCGCATCGGCTGATGGTATCCAAACTGCGGGTCGTTGACTCTGTCCCAAATCACAGGCTCTTTTTTCACTAGCTCCAAAAGTTGACATGTGAAAACGAAGATGTCCGGATGATCTACGAAAAGCGGAGGATCAGTCTCCGGAACGCGTTTCCGCGACAGCGGTCGCGGATTGTTCTCGGGTATACGGTCTTTTCCAGACTTCTCGTACTCCTGAAACGTTTTTTATCCAGTTTTTAAAACTTTTTGAAGTCTTTTTTTTTAAATTTACGATGATGTCACGAAAGGGCCCGTTTTTGGAAATGAACCTGGATAATGCTGAGAACAAGATGTTGATCTTCGTCGATCCATTTCTCTCGTTCCTGCGACAAGTAAACGAGCGTCTCGATGTTGTTTGCCAAGTTGGCTCGAACAAGCCAGTCTACAGGAAGACCCTGCAAATGAATCGGTCGAAGAGAGGGATCAGAGTTCGGAAAACGTCTACCTTTGCGATCAATTTTTCCTTTTTCGATTTCTGAGCGGTTTTCTTCATTTTTAGAGGGATATTATAATAACATTGATAATTAAAAATTGGAATTAAAACGGGCCGAATGAGCGGAAGCATTCAACTTGACGGTAACCTGCAGAGCGCACAGTTTCAACACTACCGTAAGACATGTTTATTTCTCGATACGGTTTTTTTTTTGTATTCAGATGAGTGCTTTTGAAAGAGAAAGTGAGCCGATGTCTCTCTGCTCCCACTGTTTCCGGCGCCACCTGAATCGTTCTCCAACTGATCTCGGATCTTCTCTTCGAGCTGCTCTTTCTTTATCTTGCTACGCTGCTCCCCGGCCACCCCCTTCCCCGATCATATTTCGATGGGCGGGCACAGCCGATAGATCAACGACAAGACAAAAAGGCGAGCGAGTGCGTGTGCTCCTCCGACGTGTTATTTGTGATGAATCCGGGAGGATGGGTAACCTGATAGGTCAAAAGCCAGTGAGTGACAGCGCCTGACACTTTGAGAAGCCTCTTCTTCGCTTCGTTTCTCGGTTTCATGCTTCGGGTGTGAAGGGGGCGGAGGAGGCGAAAGATGATCGATGCGGCGGGAAGAGGCGAAAAAGACGGGTTATGCAATCGGCAAGTCCTCGTTGATAGCCACTTTCAGTATCGACGCTCCCACTCCATTCTGTCATTCTCTCCAAACAACTGACAGTTTTGGCTGAGCTACCGCCTCTGTCGGATTCTAGGCCATGCCAAATAGCTAACTTCTTATCATCGAAAGTAATAAAACCGTGTTTGGTCACCTGTGAAAGTTGAAGAACTCCATCATAAAACGAGGAATGCTGCATTTGTTTCCCTCATTGTTTTTGATTAGAGGGGCTTGAGTTCGAACCGCCGAATGCGCCTACCGTAACCAGGTCCCTTCCCCCATAGCGACTAGTGTCTGGATCTTTGTTTTCTAATCGAAAGCACCCGGAAATCATGTCTCTTTCCAATTAATTGTGACGTCGCGACTGCAATTCATCCAGGATCATACGATATCAAGTTGTTATTGAGGAGGTCGTCGGAGGATCCGGCAGGCGTCGAACAAAAGAGTGAGGACAAACAAAAACAATGGGAGGAAGAGTAATCGAAAGCAGGAAGACTCTCGGAAATCGCGTCGCTTATCGAAAGAAGGAGAGAGAGAGTTATCGGTTTCCGAGGTGCATCGCTTGCTTTTTCCACGGTTGTTGACATTCAAATTAGATGTGTGCATGCAAAGAGAACCATTCCTTTCTCTTTCTTCCTCTCTTTCTCTCTCTCTTTCTTCCATATTACAACTTGAAAGTGTAGTACAGTCACTTATTCTTCTTCTTCGTTCTCTCTTTCTTCGATTAAACTTTCGAGGAAACCTTCGCTTTCTGTGTGTGTGTGTGTCTCGAGAAAGTTCCCTCCTATCATCATCATCTTCTTTTTCTTCTTCTCCATCCAAATGTTCTTTCTCGTTACGCCTCCTCCTCCTCTTCTGAAGAGAGAGAGAGAGACCTTGTTTCTCGCATTCGCCCTCATCTATCATAACCTCTCGCTCGCTCGTTTCCCTCAGCTGACTCGAATCAATTCGAAATTCGAGAGATATCATATGTGTGCCAACCGGCAACAACACATGTTTCTTTTTCGCCCCTCTGACACTGACCAGAAACCGAGAGAGTTCGGCCACGGGGCGTCTCCTAGT